>CAKNXH010002360.1:341117-366538 GCA_932178445.1 Andricus quercusramuli | reverse complement strand
AAAATTTTATTCTGCCGATTTCGAGTTCTGCGAATCGATACCCTACCCAATTAAAAAAATGCTTTCGAGCTATTACTTAGCTCTATCGAATTGCGAAACAAGTGCTTGAAAACAAAAACGATCTACAAAAAAACCCTTGTTGAGGACCGTAACTTGCCATTCATCCCCCCCTCCCCCTAAAGTAACGTAGCCGTTATCCAAACACACATTGCACTTTTATCTGTAGGCAGTGTGTGTGTAACGGTGATTTGTCATGAAAAATAGGGAAATAAATTCGTTTGAATAAAATCAATGTTGATACCATATTGAATTCAATGTAAAAGGCTTTAATTCCTGAAACTTTAGGTTTTGAGATATATATTGCATTTCCAATAAATTACTTGAACTTCCACCCAAATAGTTATGTTTTCAAGCCGAAAGATGAATCTTTTAGAAGATATTTAAATTTTCACCAAAAGGTTTAGTTTCCAACCGAGAAACATAACTTTTCTGGCATGAAAGATGAATTTTCAATAGAAAAGAACAAATATCCAAAAATATTTAAAATTTCAAAGAAATTATTACATTTTTAACAAAATAGTGTCATTTTTACCCGAATAGTGGAATTTTCAACCTGCAAAGATACAATTTTAACCAAGAAGATTAATTTTCTACCGACAGACGGATTTTCAAAAAATACATGAATTTTGAACAAAGAAGATTAATTTTCTACCTAAAAAGACAAATATTCAACCAAAGAAATAAATTTTCAAGCTGAAAGGTCGAGTGTTTCAGAAAACAGATGACTTTTAAACCAGTAATGATGGATTTTGATTAATTTGAACAAATTAATTTAAAAGGTATTTTTCTATTGAACAGTTTAATTTTGTACCACATTTTGCATTTTTCAAGGCAAAAAACGAAGATTCTACAAGACAGTTGAATTTAGAACTTGAAAATATAAATTTTAACCAAATGGTTGAATCATCAAACAAAACAGAATAATTTTCAACTATAAAGGTTAATTTTCTACCAAAATAGACGAACTATCCACAGATAACGCGAATTTTCAACCAAGCAGTTGAATTTTTAAGAAGAAAAGGTCAACACACTATAATTGAAATTATGAATTCTTGACCAAAAATGGAATAGTAACATGTTCAGTTAAAAAAATTATTTCTCAACCAAAAGAAACGAATTCATAACAAAATAGTTCAAATTTCAACCAATTGTCAATAAAATACATGAATTTTTAACCCAACTGTTCAATTCTTAATTATAAAAGATCAATTTCGAACCAAATAGTTTAATTTTTCAACAAACATTTTTATTTAATTATATAAAATGATGATAATGTGAAAGGGGATAATTCTATATTTATACAAATTTAGAAAATAAAAACAACAACATATTAATAAAAAGACAAAACTCAATTAGCGGACCTCTAAATCATACCCGATTGAACCTTCCTTTTGGTTGAAAAATTTGTTGACTAAAAAAGGTATATTGTAGGCTAGTGTGCGTGTTAAGATTAAAAAAAATATATTTTTTTTTTTAGAAGGGAGGAATGAAAATACTGAAATCATTCGAGTCACTCCAGTCGAGCAAAAAAAGTACTAGGGCAACTCGGGAATTTCGTTTATCCGGGAAAACCCCTGGAAATACCCGAGAATTTTATTCGATCATCTGATTTCGTCCTTAAAAGTAGTTTCATATATTTTATCACTCTAATTCTGAGTTAGAAGAGGGAATTTTTAGAAAAATCAAAATTCTCGTTTGAAATTCTCTAAAAGAATTACAATTTTAACTTGGAATAGTGAATTTTCTAAAAGAATTACAATCCTGAATTGGTAAAGGGAATTAAAAAAAAATTATCGTTTCCAAAGTATTATAATCTAGAGTTTGGAACAGGGAATTTCAAAAAATAATTATAATTTTTATTGTGGGTCACGGAATTTTTGTAAAAGGTTATAATTTTGAGTTTGGGACAATTGTCACTTTCACATTGGGACAGACAATTTCCGCAAAGAATTAGAATTTTGACTTCGGAACACGGAATTTTCTAAAAGAATTAGAATTCTGGGACAAAACTAGGAATTTCCGTAAGGAACTATAATTTTTATTTTAGGTTCACTTTAGAATAAGAAATTTCGGTAAGAATGATCATTTCTTCTTGATTAGTACAGGGATTTTCTGTGAAGAATTATAATTTGATTTGAAACTGAGGATTTCTTATCTGGAACGGAATAAATTTTGGAAAAAATTTTTATTCTGATTTAGAAGAAGAGAATTAAAAATCTCCATGTTCTAAGTCAGGATTCGTTACAATTTGAAACTTTCCTCTTTCGAATGTTTGAATAAGAGATTAACTGTATTTCCAAATTATAATAGAAAATTTTGTAAATAAATATAATTCTGCCGTGGATCAGAGAATTTTGTGAAGAATTAATTTTTGTCTTGGGACAGGTAATTTTAGACATGGAACGGGAAACATTGAAAAATAATTTTAATTCTGATTTACACAAACGGAATTTACAAAAAAAAACTCTGCCTTGAATCAGAATTCTTCAGATTTGAAATATTCTTTGTTCCAAGTGATGAGAATTTGTTTGAATTTTAAAATCAAAATTTAAAAAAAGGGAGTTACTGTATTTCTGAATTATAGTAGAAAATGTTGTATATAATTATAATTCTTGCTTCAAACAGAGAATTTTTGAAAATAAATGCAAGTGTCACTTTAAACAGGGGAATTTTGTAAAGGATTATAATTTTCATTTTGAAATAAGTAATTTCCATAAAGAATTATAAATTTTACTTCGAAATAGAGGATATTCGTAAAGAATTATAATTAAGAATTCATTACAAAACTCTCTGCTCCAAATCAAAAATCTTTGGAACCTTTTTAAGTGTTTAAAAAACTCTTGTAATCCTGCAAAATCTTTTGAAATCATTTAAATATTCTAAACTCCTTAAAAATACCTGGGAAAAATTAAAATTTGACCGGGAGTAAGCCGGGATATGAAAAAACCTCGGTGAAAGAATTGAATATTTTAATGTCCTTTGTTTGGATTTTGAATTTGAGAAGTAAAAAAAGATCCCTCTATCGAACAGCAATGAAAAATCTGATATTGAACAATTTTGTTGTTCAAATTAAAATTGTTCGAAAATTAGGGAACGAGCCCTTCACTAATGTGCCCTTTAATTAATGACCCTTTTTCATTATTACATTTTCTTACACTGATTAAAACTTTCCTTGAACTGAACCGCAGTAATTGTCATTTAAAACAAAGTTTGAGGACTTTGAAATCGGTGTATCGGACGGGAAAGCTTAGATCTTCATTAAGCGTGACGATGTTGTAAAGTCTTGATGCTATTTCAATTAAAACTTGAGAAACATTCGCTACCGACAGAAATGTACTTAAAATTTTCCTCAAGTTCTGCAACATTAATTTTGTTCCTTTGTTGGCAGCTTTAACTTGATACTTCGTAATTGATACATATTAACGTTAAAATCACCCATTAGCATAAAACAGGATAGGAACTAATTTACAATGGTCGAAAAATAAAAAACATGTCCCTGTTCACCTTATTTTGAGGGGTCGTAGATTAACTACGTTAACAATTTGAGGGGCGAGGGTGTCATGCCAAAAACTACGATTATTCACAAAGGTTGTAAGGGGGGGGGGGGTTAGTTTACTTATAAAACTTTCAAAAGTAACTTGACAAGTTTCATATTTCAGATTTAACGCTCTTTCCCTATTCCCAACTTTGCACATTTTTCTAAAGATTTCCACTTTTAACCCTGTTTTCAAGAAAATCCTCTTTTTCCCTCTTTCTCATTTTTTTTGCTTGAATGCGGACTGAATTAATAGAACCCAATCCGATAAACAGACCATTTTTGTTGAAAAGTTTATAATTTTATTTTGAGTTTGGAATTGATCTCGTTTGGCGAAAAACTCCACCATTCAGTTGACAATTTAATCATTTTGTTAAAAATGCAACTATTTTGTTAAAAGTTAATCTTCTTCCGTCTGAAATGAAATTACTTGGTTGAAAGTTGAACAATTTTGTTAAAAAAATTGTATTTTTGGTTGAAGATTCTTCTTTTGTAGTTGAATTTTTACCTATTTTGTTGAAAATTCGTTTCATTTTTGGTTGAAAATCAACATTTTCAGTTAAAAATTCAACTACTTGATTAAAAATATATTTTTCCCAGTTGAAACTTCATCTTTTTTGTTAGAAAATTATTTTCTTGTTCAAAAAATTATCTTTCTGGTTGAAAAATCATCTCTTTGGTGGATAACAATTCAACTACTTCGCTAAAAATTCTCTTTTTTTCTTATAAAATCAATTTTTTAAACTGAAAACTTAACTATTCCATTTTTGGTTGAACATTGATATTTTGTTTTACTATTATATTGAAAATTCGTATTTTTTTGGTTGAAATTTGTCTTCCTTTATTAAAAATGTAACTGATTGCATACAAATTATACACATTTTTGTTGATTGTATCTTTTAGTTGAATCCAACTGTTTCTGGTTTAAAATAAATAAAGTTTGGTGGAAATATCAACTATTACACATTTCCTTGAAAAATTCATCTTTTCTGGTTGAGTCATAAGCTACTTTGGCTGAAGTTGAACTACTTTTTAAAAACATCATTTTTGCTTGACTGAAGATTCAGTTCCGTTGAAAATCCATATTGCCGGGTAGAGAAATCAATTCTTTTTTGTAGAAAATTCATCTTCTTGTTTGGAAAATTCAACAACTTCATAGGAAATCAAACTGTTTGATTAAAATAAAACTTTTTTGTCGTCATTCTAGGTTTAAAACTTAATTGGGTTCTACAAAATTCGACGTTTTAGCTTGAAAATTTAACTTTTTTATTGATAATTCATCTATTTGGTTGAGAAGGTATTGGTTTTATGTAAAATTTGACTTGGTCGGTTTTCATCAAATCTCCACGTTTTGAGACGCCCCGAATCAGAAAAAACGATTTTATCGAAGGTGTCTGTCTGCCTGTAGTCTGTAGTCTGTAGACACGATAACTTCCGAAAAAATAATCAGATTGGATTGTGCTTTGGCAAACTTTTTTGGGGCCTAAAAAGAAAGAACAAGTTCGTTAACCAGCTAATTTGGATAAAGATTCAAAAAGTTGGAGCATTTTGAAAATTTTTGAGACCATTGTTTGTAAGATCCAAAAATTCTATGTACGGCTATTTATAGTACTCAAAAACTTGAACAATTTGTCCTAATGACTTTTGCGGATAAAAAAAAAATTACCGGAGTTATAGCATTTTCAAAATTCCAAAAAACAAACGACATATGAAGGGATTTTTAAATTTGTTTTCATTTTCGACTGAAAATAAACTTTATTTACTTGAGGTTCTATCGACCTTAAGGAACACATTCTCATCCAGACACTCGCGCTTCGCGCTTCGATAATTGATTTGAAAATCATTTGAACCTTGCGTTCCACGCTCGGTTCTGTGCACCTTATGATAGAAACAACAAAGTTTGAGCGCACTTACGGCGCGCGATTTGGTCGTGGCGCTTCGCGCTCCGAAATACACTCATCGCGCACTTTGTGCTTTGTGTTATATGTTCTTCATATAAAAATTACTGAATTTGTATTCGATTTCAAATGAAGAATAATGATATAATTTAGGCGACATATTTTATTAGTTAAAATGTTATTTTAGCTTGTGCCGTTTTCCAAAAAAGTAAATTTTTTCATTTTGAATATATTCTTACAACAAAAATTGATTACATGTTTGTAAATATTTGTTGAGTGCAACATTTTTGTTCATTCATCTGTTTTCGTACCTTGCATTTTTTTCCAAAAATTTGATATTTTTTATTGTCAATGTTATTTTCATGAATAAAACAAAAACTACGCATTCTATCGAAACATGATTCATGTCAAATTTGTACCCCTTCTTTGGATAAAAAATTTGAGCTTTCTCATTTTTTTCGTAGCTTGTGTTTTTCGTCTAAAAATTTAATTTTTCTATTTTCAATACTGTTTTATACGAATAAAACAAAAACTACGCGTCATATCAAAAAGTGAATGGAAACCAATTTGTAAATCTTTTATAGGTGCACAATTTTGGTCTAATCGTCTTTTATCGTATCTCACATAGTTTGACAGCAAAATGGAATTTTTTATTTTTACATTCGACGATTTTGACGATTTCAGATACCTAAAAATTTTCCTAAAAAATTTAAAATCAGATCAAATATAATGTATCTTGTAAAGAGAAAGAGATACGTCAAAACAGACAAAATTTTCAGATTCACCTTCAGAGTCATTCAATATATAAATATTATTAATTAATTATAAGTAAAAAAAGAATATGCCTAAATTAATCTAAATGAATAATATAAATATCTTGGAAAATTTAAAAGGGATTAGGTTTTATGGCATTCCATTCTTGGACCCCTAATAAAAGGATTATCCTTCGAACCCAAGCTCTGACGATTTCTGAACATTTCTAAACGAATTCTGACTTTTCCTGACGATTTCTATCGAGAAGCGTAACAAAAGTGGTCAGAAATCGTCAGAAGTCCTGACTTTTTTTTTAGTAGGGGAACTCTTCGCGAAGAAATCGCTAGTCATAAGTGTACCTACTCACTTTTGACAAATTATCCAAACTGGCTTTAACGTATCTAGGCATATTTATACTTCATAAAAATAAAACCCTTTTTGCCAAAAGACGTTGATAATTAATTATTTCGATTGTGTTGATCAAACTGACCATGTATTTTCTTCGGTTTTGACAGCGCGTGACGCGTGACGCGTTTCGAGCCGTGAGGACACCACATTTTTTCTTTTATGAATCGAAATTTACGTTGGATACTTTATCACTTTTTAATAAATTATTATAAATTACTAAATAATAGAAATTAAGTTTTAATTTAACATTTTAATTCTCTGAGAGTCAAAGTTTATTAAAAACTCAACTATAAGGCAAACAACATTTTTGTGGATGACCCTAGTGTAGAAAATTCTTTTTCTTTTGTTGAGAACTAATTTTTCGAACTGAAACTTTAACAATTTCAATTTTTTTTCGAAGACTCACCTTTTTAAGTTAAAAATTCAACTATTTGGTTGAAGATTCATGTATTTTGTTTAAAATTGGTTTTTTTGGCACAAAATAATATACTTGGTTGGAAGTTCATCTTTGTAGGATATAAATTCAGATATTTGGTAACAAATTTAATGATTTTGTTGAAAGTTTAATTACTTAGTCCAAAATTGAACTATTTTGAAGTCATCTTTTTTGGTGAAAAATTAAAAATGTTTTGTTGAAAATTTATATTTTTCGGTTGAAAATAATCTTTCTTGTTGAAAATTCGTCCTTCTGGATTTAAAATGCGTCTTTGTATGTTAAAAATCCAACTTTTTGGTTGAAAAATCACCTGCTTTGAGGAAAGAATTAATTTTTATGTTGAAAATTTAACTATTTTATTAGGGTGATCTTTTCATGTCGAAAATGCAACTGCTTTGTTAAAGATTCGTCCTTTTGGATTAAAAAATAATGTTTTATGGTAGGAAAGTCATCCTGCTTGGTTGAAAATTAACTTTTTGTTTCTGTTTTGGCCAGTAGTTTATAGATTTATGGTACAGGATCGAAAAGCTGAAAAAGCTAACAATTTTTTTCGTCTCTTAAGAAAAACATAGTTTTCCCATTTTAACAAATTAAAATTTGAATAAAGGAATTTCACTTTTAGTGATTTGTTGAAATTCTTATTTATATCGAAAATATTACTTTAAAAAATATTTTCATCTAATGCTTGATCGCACAGTGAAAATATCCCAGAACTTTTTTTTCTAATTTCGTTGGAATGTAAGATACAAATTTTTCCTGTGTATCCTCCTTTTATTTTCGAAGAAAGGTTTTTGTGCGCACTATAAGAGACACAAAAATGAAATATAAAAGCAATTATTTTTTTGTTGAGGTGTCTTTAAATTAATCATCCCCCTGTCCATCCTTTTTTTGTTCCATTTTTCCAAAGGAGGATAAAATCAGATATTTTTCAGAATTACGAGAATTCTAGAAATTCAGGGAATACAAGTAATTCAAAGAATTGAGAGAAATCAGTGAATTTAAGGAATTCAGAATATTCAGAGAATTCAAAGAATTCAAGGAATCAAGAGGAATCAATGAATTCATAAAATTCTCGAAATTCTCTGAATTATCAGACCTATCTAAGTTCTTGGAATTTTCTGAATTCCATTAGTTCCTTTAATTATAAATTCAATGAATTCCTTTGATTCCCCAAATTTCCAAAATTCCACAAACTCTCTGAATTTTCAGAATTCCTCTTCTTATCTTAATTCCTTGAATTCCTTCAATTATTTAAATTTATTGAATAGCTTGAATTCTATGCATCCACGTGATTCAGGAAATTCCTATAACTTCAAGTTAGTGCAAGAAATTCAGGGCATTTAGAGGAATTAAGGGAATGCAGGGAATTGGGAGGAATTCAGAAGTTTAAAGGATTTAAAATAAATAAGAAAGCATCCAAGAGATTCAAAGGGATTAGAAAGCATACATGGAATTCAAAGGATTCTAATGAATTCAAAGGAATTCAATGTAATTCTGTGAATTATCTGAATTAATTCAATTCCTTTAATTATCTGAATTTATTGAATTAATAGAATTCCTGCAATTATCTGAATTCTCTGATTCTTCTACATTATCTGAATAATCTGAATTCCTCCAAATATCTGAATTGATTACATTTCTTGAATTATGTGTATTCGCATAATTCACTGCATTCCCATAAATCTCTGAATCCTGTGAATTCTCTGAATTTCCCGCATGTCTTTAATTCTCCGACTTCCTTCAATTATCTGGACTCAGAGAATTCAGGGATTTTGATGAATTTTGATAATTCAGAGAATTTGGAAGAATTCCAATAATTTTGGGAATTTTGAGGAATTCAGAAGATTTCTGAGAGTAAAAGAATTTAAAAGAACTTGAAGCAATTCAATGTGATTTTAAAGTAACCCAAGTGAATTAGAAATATTTCTAAATAATAGACTTACTTAACCAGAGAGTATTAATTACTTTTTTAACATGGAGATATCGATTTTTGAATTAACCAAAGTTTATAATTATTTTATTTCTATCAAATTTTACATTGTCGAAATGTGTTAAAATTAGATTTTATTATGAACATTTTTGTAAGACTTGTATGATATCTACAGTTATTAAGTATCACGACTCTTTAGACTAAGAAAATTGCGTCTTTTACATCCTTCGTAGGGAAATATTTCATCCCTTATTTTTTGGCCCCCTGGAGTATAAGTTTAAAGATCTATTTTGCTTGTCGAGCATGTAAGCGAGAATTTCTAAAGGACTTAAGAAACTCGGGAAACTTTGACAACTACTTAGATCGACTTCCGACCTTTTTTGGATCGAAGAATGCCTTGGGCATTTTGACGTTCTCTAAATCATGAAAGCTGGAAGTTGTGCGATTTTCTGGTTATTTTCATCATCTGCGATATTCTCCAATGGCGCTTCAGTGCCTTCGTCACGATAATGAACAAACTTTTTCTCTTTCTCTATTATCCGTTTACCTTTTCTACTTTCTTCATTTTTCCTTTTACGGTTCTTACGGTATCTTGAGACTGAGACACTTTTGTCCGAGTAGAGAATAATTAAAATTAAATTAAATCTACCTCATGAAGCCGTCGAGTTCTATAATGTTTTTAATTTATACTTCTAGATTCAGTTGAAGCTGCAAATGATCTTAAGTTGTACGTTGAATAAATTTGTAATTTTTGTAAATTCTTATTGCTTTTTTTATTGTAATATTGCTTTAAATCCTGTAGAATAGAAAAGAGAATATCAAAATGTTTTGTTCCTTCCAAAGCAGCAGAAAAGAGAAACAAACTTGTTGTCTAATACAAAATTCCCAATTTTCCTATCGTTTTTAAAAATTGTTTATAAAAATGAATGTCAATGAGTTTTCATCAAATTATTTTTTTTCTATGCGAAAATACCAATTGTTCACAAGGATGATAATTATTATATTTTAAAGAATACAATAATAAACACAGGCAGTGAATGCACCCGCGCAAAGCGCGCGCTCATGTCCCTGGATTTTATTACCTAATATTAAAAATATAAACAATTTAAAATTCCTTTAATAAACAATTTTTTTAGATATTGAGAGTTTGAAAATTTTTTGAAGAAATAATTAATCATTTCAAATTACGACCGTTCAAAATTTCAACAACAAAAAATATATAAACTGAACGATTTTGTATTGAAAACGTTATGAATGAAACAATTTTGAATCAGGCAAAATTTTCAAAAACGAAAATTATCCTGAATCAAATGAAAAGGAATTAAAAAGTATCATTTATTAATGAGAAGGTTAACATTTTTTATCAGAAAATCTCAAAACTGAAAAATCGCAAAATAAAATCTTGAAAATTGGAGAATTTCTTCAGAACGGATCAACTCTTTCCTAATGAAATTGTCCAATTCTTTTTTAATTTGAAAATCTCGAAATTGAATAATTTTGAATTAATTTGTGGAAAGTAGCTCAATTTCAGAACGTTAAAAATTTTCAGATTAGAGTTTTGAAAAATTGATAATTTAAAATTCAAAGAAATTGAATTTGTATATTATTTATTATTTGAAGCGTTCAAAATTGAGTACCTTTATTTTGAATTTCTGAATCTCGATTTGGAATGATCTCAGATTAAAATCTTTCAATATAGTACAATTTCAAAACGTTGAAAATATCATATTTTCAGAATAGAAATTTGAACAGTTCAAAATTGAATAATTTAAAGTGGAAAACCTTTAAATAATTTTCGTTTTGAAGCGATTAAAATTTGGCCATTCAAAATTGAAAACTACAGTGGACTTTCACTTATTCCAATGCTCATTTACTCCAAGTCTTTCACGCTTGGATATTCCAAGTGGTGAAGCCCCTTCACCTTCCACCACTATCCCTGTTCGGTCTCACGACAGCCAATCAACGTCGCTCAACAAAAACACCCACGACTAGCGGTAGAGGTGGGGGACTCTGCATACTTGGAATATCCGAATGTTTACGCTTCTCGGCCCTTGGAATTAACGAAATTTCACTGCCAATTGAATGTTTCAAAGTCAAAGCCTTTGAAATTCTCTAATTTTAAATATTTATTGCAGGAAAAAATTTTAATTTAACATGAAAATCAATGAGACACATTTGCCTGAAATGAAAAAATAAATTTGCCGTCATTTCCGCAGCTCAAAAATAAAAAATGTCAATTATAAACATTTAAAATTGAATTATTCTCACGAAACGTTCAAAATAAAAAGAGACTTTTAAACGAAAACAAGAATTTAAAAATTTCTAGCACAGAACGCTAAAAATGAAACGGATCCGTACTTCAATTGAAACTAAAAAGAACAATAGATTCACCTAGAATTGTTATATTAAAACTTTTTTATACACAAAATCTTTGAAATTTCAAATATTTTCGGTAAACTCAAATCATTTAATAATTATAAAATTAATAATTATGCATTATACTTTTCAAAATTCAGCCATTTCAATTTGAATTGTAAAATTAAAAATTATGAATGGAAAAAAATTGAAAATTTAGAATTCAACATGAAAATTCAGAACTCTAATATTGTAACAGTTGAAAATCAAAGAAATTATTTGTTATTAATTATTTAATTTATATTTTTTGATTTTAAACAACACAATTTTTAACTTGTCGAATTCCAGTCGTTGAAGTTTTAAGACTTTATTCAGAATTATTATTGATTCTTGCAATCTTCCAAAAAATCTTTTTCTACTTTGAAGGAATTCATTTCTGAAACTTGAATTTAGGAAATTATTGTCTTAATTTTTCATTATTATGAAGAAGAAAGAAAAAGAAAAACAATTTGAATCCAAATATTTTCGAATTTCGGTTCTTGAAGCAAGAAAAAACGTTAGCTGCTATCATTTCTACCATTCAAAATTAAAAAATGTATAAATCAGACATTAATTAGAATAGAGTTCCATTAAGTCGTTTAAACCTCACCCTTCGCTACTTTGCATCCTCTACTTCCTCTCCATGCCTCTAAACCCCCTCCCTAAATTTCACCCTCCCCTTTCCCCAAATTCTTCCTTATTTACTTTCCTCTCTCCGCGCTTTTCAAGATAAAAATCATCTTCCCCTATGTCCCTCCCTCATCCATCACTTTCCCTCCCCTACTCATGCTCATTTCTGATAATTTCCCGCACTTCCCCTCACTTAGACTCACTTCCACTGCTTTCTCTACCATCATTACCATTCACTGCTACTTGTTCCCCTTCCCTTATTTCCCCTTACTTCCCCAACTTCCAATCCTATAATTTCTCTTCACTTCCCCTATTTACACTCCCCTCATTCCCCTTCACTTCCCATACATCTCTTACCTTCATTTCCCCTCACTTTCCGTACTTTCTCTACCCTAATTTCCTCTCATTTTCTATACTTCCCATCCCATAATTTCTCCTCACTTGCCCTTTTTTTGAAAAAAGTACGATGGACGGAAAGACAAACAGACACACGACGAAAACCATAAGGGTTTCTGCCCGAGGCTACAAAATCCTAAAAACTTTGCACTTGTTATTTCGATTATTTATAAATATCATGATTGTTATATTTTAAACCGAGTCTAAACGTACAGACAGTAGGTATACGTTTATGCACGTTTATAACACACTCGAGTCTAAACATATGGTTCTGGCCAGGGGAAGTGGAAGCTGGGAAACGGAAGGAGGGCTGAAAAAGTGAAGCTGGTGCTGCTTGTACAGGACGTATAGACACTATTTATATTTAACTAATATAATTGAAATATTTTTCCAGAAAATTTGTTTATAACATTGATTGTTAATAATTTTTCAAAGGGATTTGATGTAAAAAATTGACTTTCAGAATTTCAATTAATTTTATTTATTTTTTATATCATAAACCGTCATTCCACCGACAAACGAAAATTACTTTCACTATAATTGTTATGTATTTTTCCATATACTTCTCTATAAAAGTAGGCAGTGGAAGCTCGAAATTTATTAACTTTTTTTTTTCATTTCAGAGAATAAGTGACAGAGAAAAATTTATTTTTTATGTATCGAAAAATGGTGAATGTTTGGATCTTTATTTATCTTATTTTTTTTATTAGGGTTTCCGCCCATCCGTCGTACTTTTTGCCAGTGAGGAGAAGTTAGAGGCATTGAGTGTGGGAAAGGATGGTTAGGGAAGTAGGGGAGTGATGGGAAGGAAAGTAGGGGAAGTGTTAAGAGGGGGAAAAAGAGGAGGAAGGAGTAGTGGAACGTGAGGAGGGAAAGCGAGGGGATGATGGGAAGTAGAGAGAGTAGAGGAAGGGAGAGGAGGGGTAATATATAAGAGGGCGGGAAGTAGGTGAATGACTGAATGGAGGGGTATTAGGGGAAGGAAAGTTTGGAAAGGGAAGATTTGAGCGACTTAATCTACGTCTAAATAGGCTACGAGACACTATTTTTTTAGGCGTGCGGGGCCTACTTTAACTAACTTTTTTAAAATATTCATGCGCTAATATTGTAACAATTAAAAACAATTCACAAATCATATTAGACCGATTTAGTGTATTTTTAAAACGTTACTGCACAAGGGAAGATATACTTCGTTTCTTCGTCTTTGAAATTAAGGGACTCGTCGATAGATATAATGCGATGTCAATAGGATGGAATATTTTTCAAATTGATCCTTCATGAGTTGGATTACCTCCATTTCGGTCTCCTTCTGAATTTGAATCTTCCAGTTCATTTTCAGAATCACTCTCCGCATAAAGGGAAAAGGAAGAAAATAGGATTTGTGAGATGAGACTTGACTACAAAAAGGAAACGAGAACCCATTTCTTGCTCAAGTACCTCTTCTCACCTTATACAGGTCGCCGATCTTCGTTTAAACATACATCTTCGCATTAAAGTCAAGAATCTCTTCCAACAATTCAATAAAGAAGTCGGCTCCCATTACTATTTTATTCTTCAATATTGCGAGAAAAATAACAAAATTTATTCAATGAATCATTTTGTGACCCTAAAGCCATAGGCTTTAGAGTCAGACTTTTGTGGCCGAAATGAGTTATTGACACCAAAGGGTAGTTTATTACAAACCCTCTGCGCAATTTCAATTCCATTGTAAAATAAATGGTCTAGATAGGTAGAATTTATCAAATAAAGTTTACACTAGAAAAATTTGTAGAACATTGTAGAAATTTTCGTATTACTATTTCTTTTTTAGATTTATCCTTTTATTTATTTTTAAGTTCATATAAATATAATTTCCTGAAACTCTTCAGGAAATTCAAAAAGATTTTCGAAAATTTCAAGTATGTCAAATCGAATTTTCAACAAAAATCTGTATGCGTATATTATATTATACTAGCCTTACAGAACTGTCAACAATAACGCCAATCATATCATATATATTTTAATTTTGTTCTTATTCCTGTATGAAATGGCGTTAGCGCGTTATCTTGCATTGATTATTACCTCACTTTAATATTACTATTTTCATAATTTAATTGATTATTGTCTCGTCCCAATTGAAAAGTTGAAAGCAAGTTGAAAAATTCAGAAAAAACTGCAACTCTCTAACTCTATTCTGAGATAAAATTGATATGGTCTATAATGAATTGTTCAACCAATGTATTTAAACATCTGATTTTCAGTATAAAATAATATTTCAATTAAAAATAATGTTCAGTAAGAAAATCGAAAAAAAAAAATTAGCGTCAGAATCTCGCAAACCCCTATTTTTTACTGACGAGATTTTTTACAACCCTATAAAACAAACTCATGAGGGGTGAAATCAAAAAAGTAATTTTTTATTCGTATCATGTGGCTAATTGTGAAGGGGAATGTTGAGGATTAACTTGATACACCTAATATTGACAATTCTGAATAAAATTGAGAAAAACGTCCTCTTTTCTTATAGGACATACGTGTTCATCATTTTTTATTGCTTTCATTTTATGTGGATTCGAACAAATTCTTGGGGACATGCATGAAAATTCGAAGAAGAAAAAATTTGGACCACCCCAAATGTATAAACTACCCAATTTTGAAAAGCCTCAACTGTAAAGTTGGCAAAATCGAACATAGCACCCTATGATTCTGGAGTCCCGATTCTTAGCAACTTAGAAACAAGCTTGGATTTTTGTAAATAATATCATCCTAATTTTTTTATGAAAACAAATGCAATAGGTAAATTTAAAATAAGAGATAATAAATCATTTATATGATAGAAAGCCCCTGATAAATGAAATACCGACACCGAGAAATTCTGTTTACATTCTTATCAGATATGCATGAATTTATTGGAATTTCATTTATGGGTAGGTCTAATACACGTTCGTGAATATTGATTTCGACGTGGAAGAATTTCAGATTGATGATAGAATTCAAATTTAATTATCGTTTCTCTGCTTATACTGAAATATTATTATTCGAACAATTTTTACGTTGACTGTTGAAAACAAACACAAGGAGAGACGAATAATTAAATAATATTTTCTGAAAAAAATATATAGTAGCACTGCGGTGAATCACACTTACGGCCACGTCTGAAGACACGGAGCGACCCAAGGATGACAGCTCTCTGCATTTATCTCGCAGGTGCCTTGGCATGTTTTTTGCACATTCATATATATATATAGAGAGAGAGAGAGAGATATAAGAATATATATGAATATACAATTGAATATATGTACCTCAAAATATATAAACTCGGAAAAGAATATAGTTTTCTTTCGATTATAAAGTTTTATCAAAAGCAGTAGATCAGAAACTTCCACAAATGCAAACAGATCAAATTCGCTGTAATAAAGGGATTGTATAGTGCAATTGAAATGGGTTCAAAGCTTTGAGGGACGAAACTCGCACTGGTACAAATTCCGCAGACATGAAAGCTATACGTAGCTAATTTGACCATTCTCCATAAATTCCATCACAGATTCATTCCAGAGACTTAATAATGGTTGGAATCATTATTGACAACATTTTTGCATTTTTTTGGTTGGCGTTTGTACTTTCAACGAAAATCTTGACACAAAATACGGCGTTGATTTTCTTTTCTAAAAATAGATAAGAATAGGTTCTAAGGAAATTTGAAAAAGTGATTTTTAAAAATATTTACTTATATTATTTGATTGGTCCAAAAATTCGATTTCCAATTTTTTGTGACCGATCCCTCACAATTCGCTTTGTTCACCAGGAAAAATGTCTTATATTGTTTTCCAAATATGTAAATATTATTCCATTATTTCGAAAAAATTGAAAAAAGAAGTACTTGTTACTAACTTTTTGTGAATTAAAGTTTAGTCACCACTCAAGAAATTTTCAGGGAACAATTTCTACCGAATAATTTGTTTTTACCCCCCCCCCAAACTTCTTATATTTTGCCCGGAAAATGCACCAACAAATGCAAAATAGCAGTTTTATGTAAAAATCATGCTAAAGACTGTATTTTTTGGAGTTATTTTTATTTTATAAGTGACAATTTCAAGCTGATAGCTGATCAAGAAATAAGATTTGAGAATCTTAAATTTACAGCCTTAAAAGATTTGAAAAGGGAAAAGTTATAAAACTTCTATAATATTCAATATGATTCTGACTTGTTTTACAATAAACTAAGAAGGTTAGGGAGTCTACTCCTGTTTGAAATTAAATAATTGTAATTGAAAAATATTAGTATCCAATTATTAATTTCATTTTTTTGTTTACCATTTCGAAGATTTTAAATTTATCTCAATTTCTTATATTATCAATTTACTATTATTTAATTTCACACCTACACGTTTCTAAACATCCAATGTGAAGCTTCGATATTTTTATTAGAAAATATTCAAAAATGGTTCGATTTGGAACATTATTAAGTTCACATTGTTCATTCGTGGAAGCTTTCTATTAGAAATCAAATGGTCTATTATCCTGAAAGGATTCCTAGTTTTCACATACAGTTGAAATGATTTAATATTTAACACATTATTGAATTTAAATTTATAATCAATAATAAACGTAATATTATCACAAATATAATTTATTAATAATATTATAAGCCAAATGCCTTTTAAGTGTATCTGATGAACTAATTCAATATCAAAATGTATGATTTCTATCTAAATTTGCATAATTGTTTAAAAATTTGCAACACTTATTTTTACAATCAATTTATAAAATTTAAATTCTCGTCGAAAAAAAATTACCGGCGCAGTCAACATAGATATTTGTGATATTTTTACGAGTGATATGACTGTTGCGTCAGTGAAAAGTTGATCAAAATTTACAATTACTATCTACATTTTCATCATTGAAATTTATATTAGGGGAACGGCGGCGAATGCGGCCCGGCAGTAATGTGGCGCGTTCGAGTTTGTGAATATTAACACATTTTCGGGTTGTGGAGGTAGTTTCCTTACATGTGTATATGTTTTCAACGTCACATTATTAAAAAGTTGGGATGATTAAATTAATTGCCTGATTTGTATGAAGAAAAGATAGTTTTGGTTCTTTCGCTTGTATTGTCAGAACAGCTAAAAACAACTAAAAAATTACAGAAGTTTCGTGTAAACTTATAAAATTTTTTGGAAATATACTGTTCCGAGTTTCTTGAATGCTTTGAAGTTTCACATTTTGAGTAAAATTAATAAACTTTTATGTAAAAATCTTTATTAAAAACTATTCACATGCGACTAATATATGTAGCGCATTCGGGACTAAGATCGGCAGGTAACTTGGCGCACAAGT
This sequence comes from Andricus quercusramuli, assembly GCA_932178445.1. Taxonomy (NCBI): domain Eukaryota; kingdom Metazoa; phylum Arthropoda; class Insecta; order Hymenoptera; family Cynipidae; genus Andricus; species Andricus quercusramuli. The sequence continues at coordinate 348,782 of CAKNXH010002360.1, read as the reverse complement.
TTGTAGTTTGTTTTGCTGTGTATTTTGTAGTGAAAAAGTGCCGGTTTTAGTTAAAAGGTAAACAATATTAACTCAAAGTTATAATATTTTGTTTCTGATACGCATAAAAAAGTTGTATTATAATAATTATCGTGCAAAGGGACGAACAATCCGTCCAGCGGCAAAAATGTTTGGTATTCCTGAAAGTACTTTAAGAAGGCGAATGAAAAATGAGAAAACAGACGCTCCTCGATTGGGTAGAAAAAGTTATTACACTCCACAACAAGAAAAAATATTAGCAAGTTATCTAGTTAAACTAAGCGATACGTTTTAAATGGTCTTTCTGCTATCCAGTTTCGTAAACTCGCCTTCGAATTAGCTGTCAAGTTGAAAATCAAGCACAACTTTAATAAAGAATATAAAGTTGCCGGTAAGGATTGGTTGAACGGATTTCTGAGATAAAACCAAATTGTCAGCCTTAGGAAACCAGAAGCTACATTTATCAACAGAATTCAAGGCTTTAATAAAACAGAAGTGGATCGATTTCCCATGAACCTAGAGAATATGCTTCAGAAGTATCACTTCACGAAAGATAGAATTGTCAATATGGATGAAACCGGAATTTCTACAGTGGAAGTAAGTGAAATAATTTAAAAATTGAATAAAAATAATGTTGAGAGAAACCTCTCTTTAAATTAATTTTTTCTTACAGAGTTTATAATAAATTTATTACAAATTGATCGATCTAATATATTTTTTCAGGTACCAGAAAACGTTTTGGCACCAAAAGGGAAAAAGAGGGTTGGTTCTTTAACTCCTTGGGAAAGAGGTAAAAATACAACGGTAATTTGTGCCGTGAGTGCTGCCGGCAGATACGTACCTCCTATGTTTATTTTTGCTCGAGGAAAGAACTCTCACCTTTTGGGTACAGGAGCACCTGCTTTATCCATCGCAGAATGCACGAAGACCGGATGGACCAATACAGAAATGTACCTAAAATGGCTCAAACATTTGGCGAAAGACATGAAACCTACCGCAGAGGACCAACTTTTACTTATTCTGGATAATCACGTTAGCCACGCTACAATTAAAGCCTTTGCATTTTGCAAAGCAAATGATATTCACGTTTTGTTTTTACCTCCGCATACGTCTCATAGATTGCAACCTTTGGACGTCACCTTCTTCGGACCTTTAAAGCGCGCTTACTATAGACAATGTGATTTCTATTTGAAATCTAACAATTTTAGGAAAATAACCCCTTATGACATCGCAGGTATTGAAAAAATATTAATTTAAACCTTCATACTAATGGAAATGAAGAGGTTCTTGCAATAAATACTATTTCTTATAGTTGCAGGTATTTTCAACGAAGCTTATAAGAGAGTCTGCTCTATAGATAAAGCTAATGGGCTTCATGCAAACGGAATCGTGCCTTTGAATCCTCATATATTCAATGATGAAGAGTTTGTAGCAGAGCTAGTAACGCCGAACATGGAAATCCAAAATAAAGCAAGCGGGCAGCTGATGGCGGAGGCATAACTTACGATTGCGAATGGCATTGTTACTAATACGGATATTCCACTCCATTTAGTATCAGAGCTTCAAGTTTCTAATTTGGATATGGACGAAAATGACCAAAATAGAAGAAATCAGAATGCTCATAATGATGATGATCTGATCTCGTACGACCCTATGGATTTGGAAGTGACTTTGTCTGAAGTTGCTCCAATGCTAGCGATTTTACCCAAAAAATTACCAAGTGTTGGAATCAGACAGAAGCAACATTCGGAAATTCTAACTTCACCAGAAATGAGAATAATACTAGAAGAAAGAAAATTGAAAAGAGAAGAGAGACTAAGAAAAGCCGAAGAAGCTAGAATAAAAAGGGAAATTAACGCACAAAAGAAGGCTGAAAAGGAAGACGCAATCCGAAAAAAGAAGATTTTGAAAGCTGAGATCAAAGTAAAAAAAATCAGCTGAAATGAAGTTGAAGAAGGTGTTGCAACTAAAAAAGAAATCTGAAAAAGAAGAAGATGTGAGAAAACGAAAAGAAATAGGAAAGAAAAAGAAAAATCTCCCGCAGAAAAAAAACAGAAACTGCACCAAATATTCGTATTAAGAATGAATCAAGCAACCAAACTTCTAAATCAAGTCGGAACCTTCGTTTGTAGGCCTGAAGTATAAGATAAGATTCATCTGGTTGTGTAGATTCTAAGAGAAAAAGTATAAATACCTATGTGTAATAATTTAAAGTACTACTGGTAGAGTGATCTCATTAAAGTTATAATTAGGGGGGAATAGTAGCCCCGGCATTAGGCATAAGAATTCTATTATTGTTCGTTGTACGCTGTACCTTGTCTTGATATATTATATTTCAATATAATAAATTGTTTAAAAAGTGTCCCCATTGATAATAATTATCCAAATATATCCTTCATTATTTTATTTCTCATTATGGTGAATCATTCTGAACTGTTAACACAAATTTTTTTCTTGTCGTTTCAGCAGAAATAACCCTCAAATTATTGTGAGACATTCTGCACTGTTGAAAAAACATTTTCTCTTGAAATGTCGGCAGACGTAATCCCTCAAATATGTTAATAATAATAAACTTAAATATATTTATCTTATTTTTATTAAAATTTACTGATTTCTCTTCATAATTTGTTTTTTATTCAATAATTATAAATTGAAATCAAAACGCGCCACATTACCAAACAAGGTAGGACAACTTGGCGCAGATGCACTTTTTGGAAAACACATTAATTAACTATTTTAATGAACTTCAATTAAATTATCTCCATGCATAAAGCATTGGTAAGATATTGCCCTAAACAAAATATATTTTATTACAATATTTTGCTTAATATTTAAATTTTAATCGTGCATTTTCCTTTATGTACGCCGCATTCGCCGCCGCTCCCCTATTATTGAATTTTAAAGCAAAATAATTTTTTTTTTAGTAATCACTACTAACCAACTTCATGCTGCGAACAGAATGCATTAGATGCAAAAAGATTAAAGAATATATTACTAGCGAATACTTGTAGATTATTATTATTAATAATTAATGCTGCAATGAGTATAAGTGTAAATAGAATTAACAAGAGTCTATTAATTACAAATGTGAATAAATAAGGTTCTGAATCAACAAGTAAATAGAATTCAGTCTGCTCTATTAATATTATGGTATACGAACGACTATAGTTGATTTTATCCAACATGTTTACTCGATCAAATAGTGTACACATTGCTTCTACTGATCGGCTGACCAAACTGTCCTCTATCTACTGCATCGTTCTCACGCACCAATGCGCTCTCTATTTTTATAAATGGTTAGTTCAATTGATCAGAATTTCAATTGAATGATATCATATGCCCCTTTCAATTTAAATCAAAATATCTCATGTATTAGAACTTGAAATACTCTAGTCTGTATGATTATTAAATAAGTATACTAAAATTGTTAATAATATATAAGTATACAACATGTATGAAAATCGTTCAAAATACCCTTACGCGATTTCACTAAGTCGATTTTATATATGAGAGAATTTGGCAGAAGTGCTTCAATTCAAAAGGTATTAAAATAATCTGGTATTAAAGCAAGCTTACCTTCTGCTATTTAGTAGTGGACGTAATTCACTGAACTGGCTAATCTGAAACAATGTTATTTCAATTTTATCACTCACATACATGTATAAATCTCTATTAGGGGCCGTGCATAAATTACGTAATTTTTTTCTGACATTTTCCACCACCGGTCCCCTTTTGTTAGGTTTCGTAATTTCTAAGCCACCCCCACCCCCAACCCCCTATCCATATTAGGTAATTTTTGACGTGTAATTTTTTCTCGTGCATTTATTTCAGGGGTCTTCCAAAAATAACAGAAGACGATTTGGGAGATGGGGGTGGGGACGTAAAATGTTACTGTTTCTTATGAATCAACAAAGTAGTTCAACTTTCAACCTAGTAGTTGAAATGTCAATAAAAAAAGAAATTTCATTCAAAATGTTGAATTTTCAAGCAAAAAATACGAGCTTTCCACAAAATAGCTGAAAATTCAACCAAGAATATTATTTTTTTACTAAAAGAAGATATAGTCTCAATAAGATAAATCAATTTTCAACCACATAGTTCAAATTTTAACCAAGGAGAGTAATTTTTTATCAAAAAATAATATTTTGTCGTCAATTACGTAAATTTTCAACCAGATAGTTCAATATTTAAACTAAAGAGATCATTTTTCAACCAAATATGGAATAGTTGAATTTCCATTCAGCAAAATCAATTTTCATCGAACAAAATTAATTTTCAATTGAATGAATCGAATTTTCTACAAAGCGTTAAATTTTCAATCTGAAAATATCAATTTTCAACAAAATTTTGATTACCAGCCAAGCAGTTGAATTTTCAACTAAATAATTGAACTTTCAATTTAAAAATTTATTTTTTAACCCAAAAAATGAATTTTGAACAAAGTAGTTCAATCTATTTTCAAGCAAAGAGAAGAATTTTAAAATAAAATTGTGAATCTTTAACCGAAAAAATTAATTTTTAAGAAATAAATTTACCTTTCAACCAAGGAGTTGAATTTATCCGAAAAAGATTAATATTCAACAAAATACTCAAATCTTCACCCAAAATAGAGTAATTTTCTACGAATAAGTTGCATTTTCAAACAAAACATTGATACTCAACAAATACATCATTTTGCGACCAAATAGTTAAAATGTCAACCAACAGGATTAATTTTCTACCAAAATAGAAGAATTTTCAACAAAATACATTGATTTTGAACCAAGTAGTTAAATTTTCAACTAAAAAAGATGAATTTTAAACCAAAAATGGATTAGGTAAGTTTTCAGTTGAAAAAAAATGAATTTTCAACCGGAAAAGACACGAAAAAAAAGTTAGATTTTCAACCAGAGGAATGACTTTATTACTAAAATGATCAGTCCTTAATTTGAAAAATGAATTTTTTAAAAAGTTGTTTAACTCTCGACTGAATATCGCATTCATATCGCATTCAATTGAGAATATGAAAAAGGGGAAATATTGTAAACCCTGCGATAAGTAAAGAGGAATTTTGATAATTTATAAACAAAAGAAAAATAGTTCAAACAAACCTTGAAGTTAATTTTAAATAAATTTTTAAAATTACGGAAAAAGACCTTACATAATTTGTGGATGACCCTTTAATTTGATTATTCATTTGTTACTATTTCGTAAATTTATGATTATTGCATTCAATATTAATACTGATATTTCTAGGTATTACTCATATAATCAGGAAAATTACAAGTAATACTGTTACAATTATCAATAAAGTATCATATATTTTGTACATATAATATACTAGGTATTAATGTGAGCACCAGATTGCGCTGACACTTCACGTAATTTGGGCACAGTACCTTATCAATTGTATTGTTAATTTGAGAAGAAATATTTTTGAAAATTGCAAAGAGATGTTGACAAAAAGAAGCTGTAGGCGACAATTTAAATTATAACATTTTGGTATATATTCAAAAAAATTAGTCAAAGTATGCCTACGAAAAAGGGTTTCAATTACGAGCGTTAGGTGAATAATTTGTTTTTGGCATAACAGAAATGATTTTTTTTTTCGCGATAAGCGATTTCCTATAAGGGAAGTCCTTCGCCTTCCAAACCATTTCAGTTTGTATCGCGTAATGAATTTTATTCGAGTTTCCAAGCGATATATTTCCAATACATAAATGCTCTCGTTTCCCAATAATGGCTTATCACCCAGGAAGGACATTCGAGTGGCAGTATATAAAGTGGAGAGAATTTCCACTTATGAAACTTGGAACCACAATATGAATTGACTATATTTTTCGCTAAAGGATGCGCTATATCATTACGGCTGTCATATTCGCTTTTCCATGAAAATTTTTTTTTGTTACACCTTAGGGAACAAGCACATATTACGTGATACTCTATGAGAGGGGGGGGGGGGGGGACCTGCCCCAACGTCATCAAGTGTCACATAGGAGGGGGGTGGCGAAGGTTTTGTAACACGTGCCACTTCTCGGATTTAAAAATAAAATTTCAACTGTATCGATACATTACAGACCAATATTATAGACTAAAAAAAATTAGTATTTGCTTTTTCGAACAACTAGTCGAATTTTCAAGCCAAACAGACGAATTTTTTTAATACAGTTGATATTCCAAATAAAAATATGAATTTTTAATAGAAAGTTCATTTCTCAACCAAATTGTTTAATTTTCTACCGAATTCTTGAATTGTCAAGCAGAAAAGACAAATTTTCTACAAAGCAGTTAAATTTTTAAATCAAAAAGACTAATCTTTTTTAATGCAGTTGAAATTCTAACCAAAAATATGAATTTCGAACAAAAGGTTCATTCTTCGACCAAATAGTTTAATTTTCTACCAAATTGTTAAATCTTCAAGCCAAAAACACCACTTTTCTAGAGAACAGTTGCATTTTCAACCCAAAAATATTCTGAACAAAATAGGTTATAGTTAATCTTACAAAAAACAAAAATTTTAAATCAAATTATATGTATGTAGTTGTTTATTCAAATTTTCAATACAAATTTAGACACTTTTGGAAGATTGGATCTTTCGAAAAAGAAGAAAATCTAACTATATACGCTCATTCGAATTTTTTAATTTTTTTAAATTTGAGACTGATTTTAAATTGAAAATTTTTATTATTCTAAGAAAATCAAGTCGATTTTATGTAACTAAGATTCTTTCCTTTTTCGAAAAAAAAACAATTTCGAAGCATGTCTTAATTTTTATTGAAAATTCGAATAATTTTCGCATTTTCCGTACAAACGACAGATTTGACAAAATGCTAAAAAAAAGTATGCTCATTTTAAAAAGTTCTACAAACAAATAACTCTTATTTTATGATAATCTGCATCGTTTACGCGAGAAATAAAAAATTTCAATTTTTTGAGAAGAAATGAAGAAAAAGATGAATAATAAAATGTATTTTTCCATAAAATCCATAATCCATACTTTCAAAATTCAGCAGGGATTATGAAGTCGAATTTAATAGAAAATACCACTTTCTTTATTTCACCCCATTTTTTAAATTTCTGTCCACATAGAAAAGAAAATCTATGAGTTATATGTAGGCCAAACTATTTTTGTATCCACGAGAATTTTTGTTCCAAAAGTTGCATTTTTTAATTTTTCTCGCGAACGATACAAGAAGTTATAAAAGATCGCCGTTTATAAGCAAAATGCGAAAATTTAATTTTTTTTTCTCAAGTGCAGATTAAGCAAAAGAAATCACCAAAAAAGGGTTGGATTTTTTAGAAAATCGACTTTTGATATTTTAAAAAAAATACCACCAGTTTGTTAAGTTGTAATATTTTGGTTATTTTCTAGCGTGTTTTGGAAGAGAAAAAATTAACCTCACCAGAGTGAAGAAAATATCTAAATTAGGTCAAAAGTTATAAAGGTTTAAAGAACAAACTTGTATTTTTTTAGAAAAAAACCTAAAATTTCAAATACTGATTACTTTGTGGAAATGATTTTTTCTCAAAACGTTGAAATGCATGTCATCTTATTTCCCTTTAAAAATAACATAATTGAAAGGCGAAGAAAGAAGTATGATTTGAAAGGAATGCGGTCATACGAATATATATATATATAAAAAATAAAGTTAAACAACCACCGCAGGG
>CAKNXH010002360.1:329334-341017 GCA_932178445.1 Andricus quercusramuli | reverse complement strand
ATATATATATATATATATATATATATATATATATTTATATATATATCTCTCTAAATATAAAATGCAATTTGTTTAGCAAAATTCATCAATTTTTCTTTTGTGAGTTTGTCATACCTATTGAATGTCCACAATAAAAAAAGTTTCAATCTTAAGTGCCCAAGAATAGAATTGCAATTATGAATACTTCAAATTTCGATTAGTTTAAAGAAAAATGTTAACCGCTTATAATTTTCAACGGCTTTTATGGGCAGTATTTTGAATATTTTCTATATCGACATATTTTTGTGAAGGTTCTTATTATAACATTAAATTGTTGAATATAATAGCTTCCAAGTTAAGAGCTTCCAATTTCAAGTAAAATTTAGAACATATTTATATTGTACATAGTTCTATGATTGTTGAATCGAGTTTGAATTGTTCCAATTTTCAACGTTTACAGTTGGAAAATTTCCAAATTTAACAGACTAAATTTTCAGCTCTTTCATATTAGTTAATTAAAATTAGATGTTTAGCAGTTAATTTAGACAAATAATCTTTTGAAGAACAAAAAAGAAAGTTGCTTCAGCCCGGATTTGAACCGGGAATACCCCCATACATGAGTTGAAAGTTAAACTAATGACGCCTAAGAGGCCTCAGCAGATCTGTTCTTGTTCTTGAAAGCTACTTTTACAGGAGAATTCTAGACGTACTTCTTCGCTGTAACAAATTTAACCTTTCTGATCAACGTGAGTTTCATCTTAATCATTTTTGGAGGATATTACTATTTTAATCCATGTCAACGTCCCAGTTAAAAGATGTTAATTAATTAAAATTCGATGTTTATCGATCACCTCGTATAAGGAATTTTATTAAAGAACCAGAAAAAAGTTAATTACCTACCTACCGAAGGCTTAGGGGCGTCATTTGTTTAAGGCTCCACTCATTTATAGTGAAGTTTCAAGTTCAAATGCATGCTGAGGCAGATTTTTTTCATGTTCTTCAATAAATTATTTATCCTGAGTCATCTTTAAATATCGAATTTTGATTACTCAGAATGAAAAAACTCAGATGTTAACATCGTTTAAAATGAAAATAACATATTCGAACAATTATTTAGATTCAACTCTTTAATAGTATGAAATTGAAAAAACGCGATCAATATTAAAAGCAAAAATTGCCGTGGAATTTAATTATTCAACATAGAATGATTAATCAATTAAATACACCGTGTTTGCTCATCATTTGGCCAGTTTAGAGAAGCGAATGATTTTATTACCTGAAATACGATACTTGATTTCAATACAGATTCAAATTATCATTCTCAATCTGAGCTCGTTTTTGAGAATAAATACAAAAGGCACTGGTTTTACGAGTACAAAGAAGAAAACAGAACTTGTAAGTCTTTCATATAATATTCCTCGTCTTACAAATTATTCAGCCTCCAGTAAGACTCTTGTCCAAGATAGAGAGCAACGCAGAAAATTTATAGTCCCCGGGGACAGAGATAACGGATTAAAACGATCCTAGCATTTTGTGGCAAAATTTATCAAGGCTGTGTGGAATAAAGTTGAATAAACTGAAATTACATAACTGCGTTTCAATTTTTCGTATACTGCGTTTCAGTTTAGATTTAATGTGTGATCAAGAAAATTGTTCGGATAACAAACAATATATTTTAGAAAAATATATGAAACTTCAAAATGGTTATATTAAGGGGACTTATTTGAATCCATTTTATGGCCAAACGGTTGAATATATGTAGTTCTACATTTTGTGTATGCGTATTAGAAATATTATTCTCTTTTTTATATCAGAACGCGATTTTTAGCCAGTTTTCTAGTATTCATGGTGCTCTTAAAACTTATCGGCACTAAAGCTCAGGGTCCCTAAGCTACAATTAACTTGACAGCGACGAGCAGTTGGAAATTGAAATAGAAATTAATAATTAATTAATTGATTTCCAATTAATCTTCGTGGGAATAAAAAGTTTCCTTGTATCCTAAATAGTCTCCAGCAGTGGGACTTGGATGTCGTAAACATATTTTTCATCAAACCTCAATCGAAAATTCGACTTTCGATGCCTGTAGAGCGGGTCGAAAATCGAATTTTCAACCCTAGGGAAGAAAGTGACAGATAAATGCAAATGGCGGTGTGATATCAGCCCTCGCTTCGCTCGGGCAGCTAACTTCGCACTCGTGATATCGTTGCCTTTCGACCCTCGTAACGCAATATACTATCTCATTTGAACGGATCTCTCTATCTATCTTACGGAATTGTTACTTCGAATTGGAAGCTGCAGACTCGAAATTTACATAGGGACGAAGGTAATGGAGTCTTGTCAATAGATCGCTTACTTGTCGTTAGGATCCCACAAATCAGTGATGTAGACATGCAAGCTGCAGTGCGGATAAGTATTAAGGGTAATTATATTATAGTCTCAAATATTTTATCTTAAATTTGGCATATTTTCTATAATTTTTCGAATACGAAAAATTCTCTTAGTTATTTGAATATTTGCGTTTTACCTTCCACTTTAAAGAAAAGTCGTAGTTTTTATTCTGTATAATTCAACAACAGATCACTTTTTCCTTAAGAGATTATTTAAAATTCTATTCCTTGCGTTTCCATTAAATATTAGTTAGGAAATTTTCCGATTCGCAGATTGAATATACCTAACTAAGAATAAATACGTATAGATCTTCGGTCTGAAAAATTACATTTTCTTTCTTTAAACTCTTTTCTCTCAATAAAATTGACTGTACAACATTGATTCAGATGAAACTTTTATTTCTAATTCTTACTTTAAGCTCCATAGGAACCATGCGTAAATTACGTCAAGTCTTCACCGAAAAAACGATATTCTAATATTAAGAGTGTCATATTCTTACACGCATATTCTTAGTAATATTCTTAATGAAGTAAGCGAAATTCTCAATTTAAGAGTATCTTCTAACCAAAAGACGAAATGCGCCTTCATCTGTCCAAACGTTTCTTTTGTTTTGGGCGACGTGCTTTTCGATCAGTTTTTCGAATTCGTAATAAGTGAGAAGATCGAAGAAATGCAACCAATTCTCAGGATAAATCGCGTGTGCACATCCATCTGCTTCTCTTTACAGAAAAAGTTAGAGTGAGAAAGGTCTGATTTGACAGTGAGATTGAATACCGTTGTACCACACCGAGACATAACCTCTCTACATTATTTATTCGTTGGCGTGTGACATCAAGCTTTTCTCACCTTAACGTTCTCTGCGAAGGGAAAGAAATAGAGTTAGAGATGTGCACATGCGATTTATCCTCAGAATTGGTTGCATTTCTTCGAGCTCGTCACTTATTATACAATTACAGCGACAGATTTCGGATGCAACTATATTCTTAAACTTAGTGGGGAATTCTTACAATTAGACAAGCATATATATTCTTAAGGTAAGAGGGACTCCATCGTACATTAAGAATATATTCTTGGCGCCTATTTAGGTTGCAAATATTCTTAAACTTAGTGGGAAATTATTAAAATTAGAATATCGTTTTTTCGGTGTTTGGATGGGGCAAACAAAAATATATGTACCTTCATTGATAATTGTAACAGTATTACTTGTACATTACATAATCACAATTGTATTATTTATAATTGTTGTATTGAATATAATAATCATAAACTCACGAAATAGTGATAAACTAATCATCAAATAAGTCATTGGCTCTAAAATTCCAAAATTTAGTAGAAAATTCAACTACTTGATCGAAAGTGGAACTACTTTTCTTTAATTGAAAATTGAACTATTCATATTTTCGGGTTCAAATTTCAACTGTTTTGTAGAATATTCGTCATTTTAGCTTGAAAATTTAATTATTTGGTAGAAAATTCAAATTTTTTGTACCAAGCTCGTCTTTTTGGCTTTTTGGTTAAAATATAATATATAAATTAAATCTTACAAATCGTCTTTTCGTTATTAAAATTTCAACTTTTATATTTCTTCTTAGAATTCATTTTTCTTTGTGGAAAATACAAATACTTGGTCGAAAGTTAAAAAACCATTTCGTGGCAAATTGATGTATTTTGTTGAAAATTCGTCTTTTTGGTAAAAAATTAATCTCCTTGGTTAAAAATGCTACTGTTTGTTTAAAAACGTGTGTATTTTGTTGAATATTTTTCTTTTCAGTAGAAAAGTTTGTTTTGTACATTTTTCGTTGAGAATTCATATTTTTTGGTTGAAAATTAACTACTTAGTTGAAAGTTGAACTACTTTGTTAATTAATGAGAAATAATGATTAAAAACGGCCCCTCCCTCAAATCTTCTTACGTTATTTTAGGATGCCCCCTAAATGAATACATGAAAAGAATTAGATCGTCAAAAATTACGTACGAAAACTTTTATATTTTACTTTAAATATTCTGTTTTATATTTTTTATAAATTAGAAAGTACATTTTTCTTATCCATTTTCTTCTGCATATATTTCCTTTTATTTTTTTTTCTCGGTGCAGATATTTTCCCATGTTGATCGTGGGAAATTTAAACATTGAATAGATGTGGAATAAGTCATATCTTTGTACTTCATATTTTTTTCAGAAAAAAAAGGATACACAGGAAAATGTAATTTTCTGCTCTATTGATTTTTGTGTATACAGTAACTGAGAGAACTGGGTTACTTTCATTAATTTATTCAGATAAAAAAGAATAGTAATGTTTATTAGACTGTGATAATGCTACTTCAGGTGGTAATCATTTTCGCTGTTACTCGGCGATACTTTATATATGTAAAATCTATACATAAAAGCATATATATGCCCTTCTCACGGTCGTGGTACGTGGCCATAGGTATGATTTACCAACGCTAGTATTTCACATTTGGATTATTTACGACAAGAGCTTTCAGGAAATATATAACATTGCACCATCTCTGTTTTAAAGGGGTGAACAGTTACTTGTCAGTGGGACTCCGCGGTGGTTATTTAAACGTTATATATACCTATATTAAATAGATATTGCATATAGGTATATATATAAAAGTATGATTTGTTTCCCTCAGCATCTGCTTTCAACGGGCTGGAAATTTCAGAATCTGTCATCGCGATGTATTACTGTTTCGTACTTTCATCCTCATTGCATTTCAATATTTTCGGAGAAGCGATATTTGTTTGTTTACTCGCAGCTGCTACTCGAGATTTGACAAACGTCTGATCAAAACTTATGATTGCTATAATGCATACGAATTTCTCTTGTACCAACAAAATTTTGTTTCTTTTGACAAACTAAGAAACAGAAGAAATTTGGTTTGTTGAAGAATGAAATGTTTGTTACATCAGCAAAGATAATATGTTGACAGAATGAAAAAATTTTGAGACTACAAAATTTTGTTGCTTCTATATGAACCAAATCGTTATGTTGTCCAAATAAAACATTTCTCTCATTTCAATCATGAATTCTTGAAAGAATTAAACAGACCCTTTTGTTTGCATCCACACAGACCACCTTCAGTATTACACTAAAAGAAAACGAAATTTTTCCTTAAAATATATTATATTAAGTTTTGTTCTACAACCCTTGCACAATTTGCTTTTCAAATCCAAAGTCCAAAAGCGGTGTCCAAAAGCACACCGTCCAAATAAATTAAAAGTTATTAAATTGGTATAATTCTTCAAAATAAAATATGGCCTTACTATATAGATATAGATAAACTCTTTTAGCTACATATATCTTCCATCATTCCATAAAATTACAGACTAATACATTCATTATTTTAATTCTAATTTAGAAGAACGTTACATTTTTATTACCAATTTATTAATAAAAAGTATTACCCCAACTTATGTTTCAAATATATCAGTGTGTCATTTTGGGAGATGATAAAAAACGCAAAAAAGCATATTTACCTCCGGCAAGGCACAATTTTTATGTTTATCAAAATAGACAAATATGCGTCAGACAATACTACATGTCCTAAAGATCTTGTTTTAAATAATCTAATACGAGGTCTGTCCGAAAAGTATCCTTGTGGTGTACCAGGAGTAAGAGTTAATTTTGGTCAATGGTGATGATATCCTCTTCAAAGTACTCCCTTTTTGTGAGCCACACCCTTCTTCCAGCGACCCTCCCAATTTCGGAAGCAATCCTTAAATTCATCTTCCGGAACAGCTAACAGCTTCTCCGTCGTATTATGTTTTATTTCCTCCACGTCTTGAACTCGTTTTCCTTTTAGCGGATAATTTAATTTGGAAAATAGCCGGAAATCACAAGGAGTCAAGTTCGGACTGTATGTAGACTGCCGAATTTGGAATCTCTTTCACTGTTAGACGGGGAATTCCATTGAATAACACTCGCACTCGTTCCAAATGTTGAGGTATTTCGGCAGTTGCGGTTCTCTCAGAGCGAGGGTCACTTTCAACTGACGTAAACCACTTTTGAATCGCCTCAACCACTCTTTAATTTGAGTAGCGTTCATCGACTTATAACAATACACTTTTCAAATTATCAAGATAGTTTCCGAATAAGGATAGCCAAGTTTTGGAAAAATTTAATGCCCACTATTGGGATCCGTAATCGCGACGTCACATGAACAAGATGAACGCCGTAAGTGGGTCGCTTGTGGCCGTCTGACAGTTGAAAGACCGGTTTTTTGTGAATTTCAGAGGAAAAATGAAACTAAGTATTGCTTAATTTTTTTGGTTGACGGCATCTTAACCTTCCTGCAGAAATTTTGTTGAAGGAAAGGACATGTCACATTTTGTAGTAACGAAGCCGAAAGACGAAACTTGTATTAAAATGTAATTGCATTTTGTATGCAAACTTCAAGTTTGAAGGGTAAAGCTCATAAAATAAGAGGACCAATAAGTTTCCACGGTGTCGTAAAAGATGTACTATGCAGCTGCAAAGCTGGATTGGGGAAAAAGTGCAAAGACGTTGCTGCAGTCTTATTTCAATTGTGCTTCATATTTTGATTGAATGTGTCATATATAAGTATGGAAGTGTGAAATATAAAATTATATAAGCTGTAAGACTAGCCGTAAAGAATCATGACTTCATCTCCTTGTGGAAAATAGTTTTTTTTTCAATGAAAAATTAATTTTGTCAAAATAGTTCATTGACTTTTTCCTAGATTCTAATCCTTTGCAACAGACCTTATTTTAGTATCAATTTCAATAATACGTCACTTTTTTTAAATCCAGGAATTTTATGAAAACGAACTTCTTGGTCTTTGAAGACTAATAGAGCACCCAAACACAGAACAAAACGAGCTGCTTATCGTCTTCTTGAGACTGAATTTCATTCCTCTAATATTCATTTCTAAACTAAAATGCGTTTTCTTTGATGACACTTTCTTATTCACAGCTATTTTAATTATCTCGTTTCACTATTTTCAATACAAATAGCACGTAGTATTTCAAACCGACCCACTTTGACTAGTAATATTTTTCGCTGCTAGATGGCATATTGCAGTTCTGCGGTTCCCATTGTTGGGTGCGTAGCGTCATCCTGAAATGCGTCGCGTACGTGGCTAGACGTTTACGCAATTGCTTATAATAGTAGACTATAATGATTCGCAGTCTGTGTCACACAGAAGGTCTCACCGAGGTCCCCATTAATGGCAAATACCTGTTTTTGACAATAGCACAACTAGATATGAAGTTAGACAACAAGGTCGGATACTTTCCGGACGGACCTCATATTTTGGTTCTGTCTTTTATTAACAGGTTCTATTCGCAAAAAAATACAACAACTTTTCTTTAAATTGTAAATATTGCACTACACAATCAAGTTTCAACTTAAAGTGACTAGCATTTTTCTAAATTCTGAAATCCCTCAAATTCTCAGGAAATATATTACTTGATCCGACAGGTGAAGTAAATTCAGAAAACTTTGAGGTAAAAAAACTGAAAGAAATAAGAACATAAGAACCTTTCTTGGAGTAGAAAGGAATTTGTTGAAGGTATTTTCTATTGGAATCAGAGCAATGTGGCTCCTTTTCTTTGAATCGACAGAGAACTCGGTTGGCTCAAGGTATTTCGGATGATCGAACGAACCAAGGATTATTCTCGATTGGCAAAAAGGAACGCAGGAGGAAATAAAACCAATATTTCAAATATCTCCCTTCAGGAGTTTCAATTTATTATAGGTTCGTTTGATCATTCAAATAATCTTAACGTGGGTACCAGTTACAATCTAAAAAGTAGATCGATATTTTTCTGTTTGAAGATGAACAAATTTCGATAAAAAAAAACCTCTAAAGCTCTTAACTGCTGGCTCAGGTGTGAATGCAAAATTTACAATCTTCCTTTTTGCTTTCACGCCCCATAATTAGGGAGCAAGAAGCGTAACGTTTGCAAGAAGTTTTTAATGTAGGGGAAACCTCCCTACAGTAGATAATGATTTACAGTAGATAATCTTAATTAACTGGAAAACTGACAACAAATGTTCATTACTTTTGTTAGTATAACGTTTCAGCAAGGATACTATATCCTCTGACGAACTTTTATTGAAATTTCATAATTAATTAATGCGTGAGAGCAAAAAATTTATTTTTAACCTGAAAAAAAAAATTTCACCTATTCTTTATTCATACTTTTTAACTTAATGAAACATTTTCATAACATGTTAATACATTATAATCAAAGCTTGAAGTTTAATCAACAATATTTATAGATAGATAAACGTTTATTTTTCAGCCTGCTGGCCTTAAAAAATTGACTTGCTTACACATCCATTTTTTACAGAATTTTCTTAAAACTAACCCTTAAAAACTAACATCCTTCCATTCCTTATCTCTAAGCCGCACGCTCGTATCGCCTTGCCTTCCTCGCTTCGCCTCGCTCGCATATCCCTACTTTTTCGCATTGCCTCGCTTGCCAACCTCTGTTATCGCTCTAATACCTACTACTTATCTACTATTTACAATATTTACATGTTACTTATATCTACTTTCTCTCCTATTTACAATCTTTCCTTCTCCACTCCTCTTCCTCCTTCCTTCTCTTCATCTCCATCTTACCCAACACTCCCTTCACCCATGCTACTGCCCTTTTTTCCCCCTTTTCATGCAACAATACCTCCATGCTTATCTCACTTCTTTCCACCTCCACGCACTCCTCCAACCAGTGCTCCACTCTTGCATCCCCCTTTCCACACAGTTCACACATCCTCTTCTCTCGCGAGAGCCAGAACCAACACGCCCTAACTAGCCTACTTCCCCCCTCTTCCAAAAATTTCTCCTCATATTTACACGCCCGGCTCCCTGCTAGAATTCCTACACTCGCTCTCCCCGTCTCCCTCCTGACAATATAATTAGGCGTGTTCCTTGCCAACCCCAGGGTCCACTTTACATACCTCTCCTGCGTTCTATTAACCTCTTCACTTTCCTTCCACCCCCACACTTCTACCCCATACAATAGCACACTCATCACTAGTGAATCAAACAATTTCATTCTCCTTCCAAAATCATCTGCGAATAACTTCTTTCCCAACCCCCACACCTGCCTCATCACTACATTTGCCCTCCTCACTCTCTCTTTTATGTGACCATCCACTCCACCATTCCTTCGAAACACGAAGCCCAAGTACACAAACTCTTTCACCTCCTGCACCTCCTTTCCCTTCCACTTCCACTCCCTTCCCTTATCCCTTCCCCCTCCTTTTCTGAACACCATAACCTTGGACTTTTCCACATTCAGCTCTAACCCCTTTTTATCCAGGTATCTTCTCAACCTCTTAATCATCTCCTTTAAGG
This sequence comes from Andricus quercusramuli, assembly GCA_932178445.1. Lineage (NCBI taxonomy): Eukaryota > Metazoa > Arthropoda > Insecta > Hymenoptera > Cynipidae > Andricus > Andricus quercusramuli. Next base: position 331,317 of record CAKNXH010002360.1, on the reverse strand, counting down.
CCTCCTCGCTGCTTGCCAGCAACACTATGTCATCTGCATACGCTAGTGACCAAATTCTAACCCCTCCTATCCTGACTCCTCCTACCACCCCGGCCTCCAGCTTACTTTCCATATCCGCAATTAAAATCGCAAAAAGCGTTGGGCTAAGTGGACACCCTTGCCTTAACCCCCTATCCATCCAGAATCCCTCCGAAATCCCCTCCCCTCCTCTTACCTTGTCTTTTGTCTCTTCATATATCTCCCTTACCCTTTCAATTAGGCCCCTCTCTACTCCCCTATCCTCCATCGACTCCCACAACCTCCCCCTATCCACCGATGGAAACGCGCCTTTGAGATCCACAAAAAACGCGTACACTCTCGCCCCTTTCTTCGCTAATTCTCTATCTACCACGTGCTGCAGCACGTAAATATTGTCGATAGTACTCCTACCCGCCCTAAATCCCGCCTGCGTCTCCGGCAATATTCCTTTCCCCTCAACATCCTTCCGCAGTCTCTCTGCCACCACCATCGCATATACTTTATACGCCGTATTCATTAGCGTAATCCCTCTATAATTTTCCTGCATATCTCTATCCCCTTTCTTATACAGTGGCACTATTAAGCCTTCTCTCCACCCTCCTGGGAATCCCTCACCCCTCCAAACTTTCTTCACTACCTCCTTCAGCCTCTCCCTAACCTCTTGTGTACTAAACAGCCATGCTTCGTTCTCTACCCCATCCAGCCCTGCTGCTTTTGACCTTTTCAACTTCCTTATCTGCTTCTCTATCTCCTCGTCATTCAACTCCTCAATCTCTGCCACCCCCGTTCTTCTACTTCCCCCATCCGTCTTCCTTGAATCTGAGCCCTGGAACGATTCTTTAAAAAATTCCCTCCACTCCTCACTCCCTATCTTCTCGCTGACCCCCACCCTGCGCTTCCTAAACCTATTTATTATCTTCCAGACGTCCCCCTCCGTCTTAACATTTGCTAACTCCTCTTCCAGCTCTTTCTCCTTTTCCTGTTCTTTCTTCTTACACATCAATCTAAACCCCTTCCTCGTTTCTACGTACTCCTCCCTTCTCGCATTACCCTCTTTCCACTTCTTGTACTTCCTCTTCACCTTCCTTTTCATCTTTTTACATTCCCTATCCCACCATGGCTTCACCATTCCTTTCTTCTTCTTTCTGAATACCTTCTTTTGCACACACCCTTTCACGTTCTCTTTCAGATCCTCCCATATCTCTTCCACAGACTCCCCTCTAAAGCGTACCTTTCCTAGCCGCTCCTGATACTTCTCTATCGCCTCCCTCGTCCAGGTCACCCTCTCCCCTATCGAGACTTCTTCCCCGCCTTGTCTTCCTCCACCCTCACCTCTTATCCACAGACTTAATGGCTGATGGTCTGATTCCACCCTCCCCTCTACTGCGAATTTTTCCGTCTCCTCCCATCCTTGCATATTCATTACCACGTAGTCTATCACCGATACCCCCACCTTACTTACATACGTGTATTCTCCCTCTTCGTCCCCATTAGCCATACCATTCGCCACTGCCCACCCTCTATGCTACATCCAGTCCCTTAGAATCTCTCCCTCCTTATTTATTATCCTATCCTTCGAATTCCTTTTGAAGCTCTCCCCTTCCCTGTAAAGGCCCCCTTCCCTTCCCATCCTCGCATTAAAATCCCCACCCAGTATCACCATACCCTCCTCTCTTTCGCCTAGCAATTCTTCCACCCTTTCTTTAATTCTTTCCATCCCATCCTTATTGTACACTGTCACAAACTTACACGGTATCCCTCCTATTTTTACTTCCCTCATTTGCACTCCCTCCCTCTCTTTCTCTCCATGAACTTCTTCCTCTAATCCATCTCTAACCCCCGTTATAATTCCCCCACTAGCCCTTCCTTTTTTCTTCACTCTGACCGCCTCCTGGAGTCTCCACTTGTACCCCCTTGGCAGTTTTGGCTCTATTCTGTCCCATTCCTTTCTTTCTACCCACGTCT
>CAKNXH010002360.1:257936-326190 GCA_932178445.1 Andricus quercusramuli | reverse complement strand
TTTTTTCTTCACTCTGACCGCCTCCTGGAGTCTCCACTTGTACCCCCTTGGCAGTTTTGGCTCTATTCTGTCCCATTCCTTTCTTTCTACCCACGTCTGAACCAGTCCCACAACATCAAATTCTTGTACATACCTCCAGAACTCCTCATCCTTCTTCCTTATCCCTGCTACGTTCCAATACAACACCTTCAATCCTCCTCTATCCTGCATTACCCCCACCCCCCTACTGCCTACGAAACAAATTCCCCTGCACCTCCTTCAACACCTCTTTCTCCTCATCCCACACCCACATTTTCTCGTCTATTTTTATTTTTCTATGTCCTACCTTCGCCGATCTCCCTTCACTCTTCTCCCTTCTAGCCCTGTCGTTCAGCATTCTCTGCAAATCCCTTTCCTTTCTCGTTAAATCGTGATCGATGAAAACTCTCCTATCCTGTATCCTATTTTTATTTCTCATTACCCCCAACTTTTCTTCCCAGCTCTCCATCTCCACAACCGCCACTTCCTTGTCCTTTCTCCCCTCCAACTTAACTTTCCCTACCCTGCCTTTGACCCACCCTACGCTCTGTAGCAGCGCTTCCACACCCTCTCTTTCTTCCCCGTTCTTTAGCTTCAACCCTTTTACTACAATATTATTCCTCCTGTCTGCCTTCTCTTTTCTCTCCATTCTCAACTCCATTGCCCTTAACCTTTCCCTATCCGCCCTCTCCTCCTTCTCACTCCTACGCTCTCCCACTTTCTCTTCTATCAGATTTTCTACCCTCTCCCAAATACCTTTAATCTCGCTCCCCCCACCTCCGCCTTCCATTTCCGTCCTGCCCTCCATCTTCTCAAGCCTTTTTTCCGTCCTTTCCTTCCACACCCTATTTTCCTCTTCCATCTGCTTTATTTTAATTTCTTTTTCTTTCCTTTCCCTCTCTAACGACCCTACTCTCTCCCTCATCTCTTTCATCTCCTTTTCCCATTTCTCATCTCTAATTCTCAATTCCTCCCTCAGCCCCCTGATCTCGCTTATCAGTATACCGAGAGCCTCCTTCTCCACATTTTCCCCCATTTTTTGGGGGGGTGTCCTACTGGTTCTCCCGCTTTTTTTTAAACGGACTCTCTACCACGCTTTTGTCCGGACTCTCTTGGCTGTCTCTTTTCCTTTTCAAGAGATCCTCCCCGTCACTTACGCTCGATGTTCTCTCCCTCACCTTCTCTCTTCCTTCGTTCCCACTGTCCCGCTTTCTCCCACTCCCTGACGCGCTACTAGACACTGAGCCACGCTCTGTTGGCTGTCGTGGCACGTGGAAAATTTTCTCCCCGTCACCGTCACTACCAGTACTCTCACTACCAACCTCCCGCTTTGCCGCCGGTAACTGGGACCTCTCCATGCAGTACCCTCTGCTACCGCCAGATGTCTCTGCAGAATGCTGTCTATTGCCGCCAAATTTTTCTTTATTTCCCCTTTTTTTTTTTTCCTCACAGCTTGCTAACCTCACTTTCCCAATTTGCTATATCCCGCCTCACACCCACTCTCAATATTACTTTTTATCTCCCCAATTCACCCCACACAACCCTACTCACCTCCTCCGCTTCCACCCTTACACTCCACTCACACCTACCACACAAATTCCGTAAATCCTCTCACCACCTGACACTAACCACGTTCTCACTTCCGCCACCAACATGCAAGTCGAACAATATTTATAAATACAAAGTGTTTTTTTATAAATACAAAGTGTTTTTTCTTCAATATTTATAAATATTTAAGGACATTACATTGAATATTACATTTTCCAACAGTAGATAACCAACAGTAGATAATCGGAAAATTATAAGAAATATCTCTGTCAAAATTGGCAGCTCTGCGACTGTCTTGCAGTTGTTTTAAATTAAAGGTTGTGTTTGTTTGTTTATTTTGATTTGTGAAGTTTTTAAATTCAAATTATTTCAAATGATAAAGTAAGAAAATAATGTAAATTATTATTTATTAAAAAGCTCATAAATTTTAATTGTGTTTCAAGGAGCCTTTCGGAAAAGGTATAATTTTTTGGATTAAGGTACGTATAAAAACTGCACTTTTCTGTCATCGCAAGTCAGGTTAAATTGTATGAAGATTAAACATCTTGTACCAATCGCACCAACCTTACGAAATATCAGAGATAAAAAAATGTCAATAATCTAAACTTTTGCGTTTTTTTAAAATTATCGTAGTTTCAAGTATTATTCACTCAATGAATTGATTTTAATTGTAAGTATACTAATAATAAATTATAATGATCCAGAATTGAGTATTCTAACTTGCCCAGGAGCAATACCAGAAACGATTATCTATTGATGGACAAAGGTGTCAAAATCGTACCATTGACCAGGTCTAATAAAAAAGTTTAATACAGCTAATTGATTAATTTCGTGATATTTTTTTCTATAAGAATACTTAATTAAATATGTAAGCTTTATTTAACAATGATCATCTTTCTTTAATTTTGGAAACTGATGCAGTTAAATGCTGTTGATTTTTTCCCTATCTACTGTAGGGTGGTCTCCCCTACCTACTCTGAAACTTAAATTGAAAAATGTCAAAAACACCTAATGAAAAAACAGTTTTTTACTGTTTTAATCGTTGGATGCATACCATGGAATGAATATGAATTTAAAGAATGGTCATTCGAAACGAATGTTTAAATTTACAGTGATAATCGGATGACGGATTTATCGATATTCCAATAACAGTCCGGTATGAGTTACTGGTCAGTATATGAAAATGAGATGTCCGTTAATGGAATATTCATAAATTCGTGAATATTAAAATGATAGATAAGTAATATAAATTAATGAAACCTGAATGCATATTTTCAATTTATAATCTGATAAATATGGCCATTAAAATAATTGTGATAATTTAATAATTTAATTATTAGTTTATTCTTTCGGAATGAGAAGTGATAGCACTGCATCAGTAGTACAAGTAAATACAAAATTGTTGAATTTTGATTCGTTAATTCGAAATTTTACGATTTTCAATGTTTCCATTTTTAGTTATCCACTTTACATTTTTTTTAACTTTTTTTTTATAGTAAAAAGAATCGAGGGATTGTACACAGTCGCTCTATCTATCAAAATGTATTTTATTACGACAGAGAATATCCGAAAAGCTGAAGTTGAAGTTAATTTTATGATTTTGTTGAAAATTCAACAATTTTATCAAAAAGCCATTCTTTTTTCTTGAAAATTTAACTGTTTAGTTGAGAATGCATGTATTCCATTTTGCGTGAAAAATTTATCTATTTTGATAGAAAATTAATTTTTCCTATCTTTAAAATCGCTATTCGGCGTGTGTTCAGATTGAAATGCTAATCTTAATCTAAACACACGCCGAATAGCGACTTTCAAAGATAGGATTTGCAAATGTACAAGAATCATTAATTATTAACAATTTTCATAAACAAATATAGAGTTTGGCAATTTTCAACAAATGGGCTCAATTTTTTTACATACTCATCTAAGAATATATTTGCCATGATTTTTTTTCTATGATGCTTTGCACATTTCCAATATTCGTTAATTATTCAAACAGTTTTCATAAACAAATTAAGATTTTGGCAATTTTTCAGCTAATAGGCTCAATTTATTTACTGAATCAACTTAGAATGCCTTTCCGATGACTCTTTTCTATGCTACTTTGTGAATTTACAACAATTATTAATTATTCAAACAATTTTCATGAATAAATTCAGAGTTTGGCTATTTTTTAGCTTACATAAAAACATACATGCAGCTACAACCTTTTTAATAATAAGCACAACTTTTCTATCTGAACTATAATATTAAAATCAAAACCATTTGAACATTTCAAACAAATTAATTTTTATAAGAAAATGTATGAACAATATATCTGATAAAAATAAAAAAACCAGTATAAATTTTAATAATTGCAAAAACTTTTCTTCTCATTAATTTCAGTCTTTTATCTTTTCGTTAATTACATACTTCCAGTACTTTAATAATCTCTTCTGTAGATTGATATTGTGTTTATTACAGATTTTGTCAAATAATTTTTCCCCTGCAATATATTTTTCCGTAATTTTTACTGTGATTTGATCTTAAAACATTTTAATGAATTCACCGTGTGCTCTTTTTTTCCATTTTTCAAAAATTTAGATAGCTTTCAAGCAAATCAAAAAAAGTTTACAATTTCAATTAGAAGTTGTCTTTTTTATGATAATTATAAATAATGGTAAATTATGTGTATTCAGAAAGTAATTTTATTTTTATTTCATTACGTTTTCGACGTCTATGACTTCTTACAAATTGAAACTATTTTTGAAATATTGAGCAATTAAAAATATGATGTCATCTTGGGCTAATTATTTGTAAAGAAAAAATTACAATTTTTTATTAATAGTTTGGCTTGTTTCCTAATATTTCTTTTCAAAATTATATAGTCTCACTTTTAGACATTTGTTTTATTTTACTTTCATACAAATTTTCAAAGACAATTACATCCTTCTAATTTTTAATAACAATACAAAATTATGAACGTTTATGATTGTATTTTATGTAGCTTCCAGTTACATTTTCAGAGAATATAACGTGCTTCTAAATGTAACTATTATTGCAATCTTAAGCAATTGAAAATATGAATTCACGTGTGCTATTTTTTATCTATAAAAATTTTTTTTCAAAAAAATCTTCCCTATGTATTATACTTTGAAAATTTGCAATAATTATTAATTATTTAAACAATGTTTATCAACATATCCATAGCTCAGCTATTTTTCAAGGAATGGACACAACTTGTTCACGGAGTCAACTAAAATGTCTTTCCGAAGACTCTTTTTCTATGTTTCTTTGCAAATTCTGATTTTGGCTATATTTTCAACGAATAAGCTAATTGATTGGAAATTCGTTTTTTTAGTTAAAAATTAATTTTTTAAACTGAAAATGTAACCATTTCACTCTTCCTTGTAAATTTATCCATTGTAGTTAAGGATTCAACTTTTTTGTTGATAATTTCTCTTCTTTGCCTGAATTCAAGTGTTTTCAGTTTGAAATTAAAATCATTTTCAGTTGATATATCAACCATTATATTTTTCGTTAAGAAGTCATCTCCTATGGTTGAAAATTTAACTAATTAGTTGGAAGAGAAACTACGTTACTAAAATTAATTTCTTTGCTTGATGATTCAATATTTTAGTTAAAAATCTCTTTTCCTCGTTCAGAATTTAACTGTTTTCTTGAAAATTATTCTTCTTTTTCAGAATTAATTTTTTAAACTGAAAATTAAAATATTCCACATGTTCGGTTGAAAATTTGTCTGGTTGAAAACTTGAATATTTCGTTGAAAATTCGAATATTTGGATAACATTTTTTTTGGTTGAAAGTCATCAGTTGAGCTTAAAATTAATTCATCTAACTGAAAATTTAACTGTTCCATTTTTTGTGAAGAAATGATCTTGGTTGAAAAATCATCTGTTTGGCTGAAAAATGAACTACTCAGTTGAAAATTCATTTCTTCTAGTTAAAAACTAATTTTTTCACTGAAAATTTAACTGTTCTATATTCGTTTGAAAATTAATATCTTTGGTTGAATTTAGGTTCGTTTTTGGTGAAAAATTTATTTTTCTAGATGAAAATTTAACTATTCTATTTCTGAATGAAAATATATTTTTTCTATAATTTGCGAAAAAGTGCCAGTTTTTCCACCTGTTTTTGGTGTAAAAAGTGACCGATTATTGGTCGATGACGTGGCGCATGCGTAGTGCCGACCTTTCTGGGCAACAGTGAAAAAAGTGGACGGACACAGTGGAAAAAGTAAATGGACGTAGTGACAAAAGTGAGGCACAGTGGAAAAAGTAAATAAAGTGCAAACTACTTCGTGTTACTCCGGGTGTGTTCGTGATGCCTCGGGCGTGCTTGTGCATCGTGCACAGCCAACTTAATTCTATTTTCCGACTCCGTCCCTAACCTAAAAACGCCGTCAGTTTCTCCGAAAATACGGTGTTATTGTTGCGTCAATCGACAAAAAATCGCCTTCTTTTTACACAAAAAACAGGTAAACAAAAACTAGCACTTTTTAAACAAATTATAGAAAAAGTATCGTGTCCCACACATTGAAAAAGCGACGATTTAAAACTCGTGTGATAGCCACCCTCGCTCCGCTCGGGTAGCTAACTTCACACTCGTTCTAAATCTCTCGCTTTTTCAACTTGTAGCACAATATACTATTGTTGTACAAAATTTGTCCTTTTTGGTAGAAAATTCATCTTTTGATTTGAAAATTCAACTATTTGGGTAAGAAGTCATTTTGTTGTGGTTGAATATCCATCATTTTATATAAAAATTCATTTATTTGGTTGAAAGTTGACCTATTTTGTTGAAAATTCGCTTTTTTAGTTGAAAATTATTTTTTTAAACTGAAAATGTAACTATTCCCTTTTTTCTCGGAATTTTTTCTTTTTGGTTTCAAATTCATTCAGCTGAAGAAAAAAAATGCTTTTTTGGTGTAATTACTCTGTTTTCGATAAAAAATGAAAAAAATGGTGGAAACATCAACTATTAAACTACTCGTTAAAAATACAATTTTTTATCGTAGATTCAATACTTTGGTTAAAAATTGAAGTATTTCGTTAAAAATTTTCTTTTTCATGGTTGAAAATTATAAGTCTCAACTGGAAATTTAATTCTTCGATTTCTGGATATCTCATCTTTTATTTTATCTCATCTTCTGGATATCTCTGTTTGAAAATTAATGTATTTTATCTATGTCGTACGTAATTTGCGGATGACCCATTATAAATTTGTGTATGACTGTTGTCACTAAATGTGTTTAAAATTAATTTAGAAATAAAATTTGTTTTCAATAACATTATTGAAATTGTTTTTACACCTACAATAAAAATTTAGAACGGTCAGGCAAAGTGATAAAATCACAGCAACGTTGGTTTACGTGATGAGGGCTATTTTTACAAATTCAGTAGACCATACTTATCACTTATTCCCTGAGCTTTTACGCATAAAGTTTTTGCTCAGAAAAATAAAATAATTTTTTTTTTAAGTAATAAAAATGAGCACTTGTCAGCAACTTATTATTTAATTTTAAATATTGAAATTATTCGAAATCGCATCACTTCCAAGAGAAAAATAATGATAAAAATGCAGCTAAAATACGTTGATATATCTATACATTATTGGTGCTTTAAATACACCCAAGGTCGAAAAACTCAAATAACCGATTCCACGCTTTCACTCGCTTTAGAATTGCTCGAAGAGCAGTTTCGAATACGAAATGAGGACAAGGGCATGAGTGACAATGTACTGGATTTCCTTGGTGAAAATTTTGCAGAGCAATCACCCCAAAAATGTGCAAAATATTTTGCGTAATTTTCTCGTGAGGATAATGCTGCAGTGAGTATTGCAATATCTGTAGTTACTTTGCCTGTACTTATGTAAACAGAACATTTTTATTTTACAGAAACGTATAAGAAGTCATACATTTTTTCATATATTTTTAACCAAAATTTTCAATATATTGCACGAAGATATTATGAATAACATTTATTTAAAAATTTGTTATAAATTATTATTACTATTTGTGACACTTGAGATTTGAAAGGTTGAAAAAAGAAAGAAATTCATTAGTATTAGGCTAGACCAAAAAAGGCTTGGTTATTTTTTAAACTGGCAGTCATTTCAGAAAAATATTCAGGGTTCGCCAAGCTTGTTTTTGAGAATAAAATGTTTTTTTTTTCAATGAACGTGGTAATAGATTATTTTACATTTGTATCCATAGAATTCATCCTGCTCAGTGAAATGAATCGTTCAAATTTTTTGCAGAATAAAAAAATAGCTGTACTCAGCGCCCCCCAAACACTCAGAGAAATTTCCCTTTGTGAAAAAAGGATGTTTCTTGACGTAAATGGAATTTCCTTTTAAATTTAAGGTTGAGAGGATTTTCATTTGTCTCAGCAGGAATCCTTTTGCAGCAAAAATTTTCCCAATGCGACTAACTTCACCTAATCTTGCAGCCAAATAATTCTATTTGTTTAAAAAATATATTCATTTCGTTCAAAACAAAACAGGTAAGAGGACGAGCCTTTTGTTTCAAGACAACTTTTTGTCTGAGTGAATTCATTAGTAAGGACTTAGCACTATTACTTTTAAAATATGGCAAATATTTAGGGGATGTGTTTCATAAAAAAGTATCCAGTGAACCAATACATTTTTATGAACCCCCCTACCATTCTTACGTGAGATTTTATATTTTTTACCTAATGAATAAAAAAATATATTAATTATTTTCACCCTAAGGTAAGAGATTTAAAAGGACTTCAAAATATTTGGATGACTTTCAGTGATTTGAAAGTATTGCAACAGATTTCAAGGCATTTCAAGGTAGTTCAAAATGAGGAAGAAGTATTCCGAAGAATTAAATCATTTTTACTGAATTGAAGGAGATTTCCAAACCTTTTTTGGGAATTTCATGAGATCTCAAGGTATTTTAAATGATTTTAAGGGATTGTAAAAGTTTCAGGGTAGGATTTCAGATGATTCAAAAAGATTTCAAGACTTTGAAGAAACAACCTGAAATAATTTTAGAGAGACTATTAAGTTTTTTAAAGGGCCTTACAAGATTCAAAGAAATTTCGACAGCTTTTGAGGGATTCTAAGAAATTAGGAACGATTTCTGAAAGAGATTTCGAAATACTTCAAAACATGTCACGGGATTTCAAACGTTTTTAAAGAATTTTATGTGATACCGAAATATTTTCACAATTTCAAAGAAAATCGGGTGATTTTCACGGTATTTGGAAGATTTGAAGGCATTTAAAGATATTTCATAAGATTTCAAAAAATGTCAAGGGATTTCAAAACACTTGCAAATTTGTTCAAAGGATTTTTAAATATATAAAGGGGTTTCAATGATTTCACGGGATTTCAAAGGATTATAAGGGATTTTCAACGATTCTAATGTATATCCACAGGTTTGGAATATTTTAATTAATTTTAAAGGGATTTTTAAGATTTTAGAAGATCTCGAAAGATTTCGAAATATTTCACGGAACTTTGAAGATTTTAACCAACTTTCAGAGATTTTATAGAATTCCAACAGATTGTAAAAGATTGCAGGGCATTTTGAATATTTCAAGAATTGTCTCAGTTTTTAAAAGGTTTTAAGGGGCTTCAAGAGATTTTAAGAGATGTAAAAATAAATTACGGGACTTCAGAGAATTTTGAAGAATTTCATGTGACACCTAAGTACTTTCACGAATTTTGAAGGATATCGGGGTTATATTTTATATTTTAATATATTGTAAGGGATTTCAAGAGATTTGGAAATATTTCAACGGCTTTGATATATTTCAGTTAAGTTTAAGAGTATTCCAAAGATTTCAAGAAATCTCGTGAGATTTTGCAATACTTGACGAAATTTCAAGGATTTTAACTAATTTTTAGAGACTGTAAGTATTTTCACGGATTTCAAGGATTTGCAGGTAGCCTAATCGTTTTAAAGGATTTTCAAGAGATTATGTACGTTATCCATCGAATCCAAAGGATTGCAAAAAATTACTCATGATGAAAAAATGTTAAGGGATTTATAAAGTTTGCACAAAAATTCACGGAATTTCAAAGGATTGCAAAGATTTCCAGAAATTCCACGAGATTTCATAGAAGGTGTACAGCAGATTTCAAGAATGGTTTAATTAACTTCTCGACTCTATATATTTATTGGACTTATGCAATATGAAATATTATTTAATAAAAAAGAAATAAAACAAAAAGGATATAATGTATATAATAGTACAAAAAAAATGTGTACGGCAGAGGGGCCACACAGCAGAATTGAAACTTCATTCGCTTCAAGAATTCACTCCCGTCCCAAAAGAAATTTCACTCCCAAAAAGTAATTTCAACAGCAAAAATAGCAGTTAATTAGCATATTTGAAAAAAAATTAATTATAAAGAGCAAACTTGCGCAAGAAATAGATAACTCTTTACCCCCCCCCCCTCTCAAAGTAAGGATTCATAAGATTATCAGGACTCTCTCTTCTCGAGAAAGCCTTATGTAATTAATGGACGCTCCCTCATAAAAAATGACTTAGGGGCCGCTAAATATTTTTTTTTTCTTGAATTCTGCCTAATGTTCAGTGACGCATAGAGTTAGTCCTCTGGCCTTGAATCAGTTAATTAATTCACTAAATCGTCAAATTAAATAATCCGCAGACCGTACATTAATGTGAATCAACTTATACTCATTCGAAAGTCGTAAAAGGTCCATTATGTCTTTCCTGGATGTGACATTACATTTAACTCTTCTGATCCATCACAGTCAAACATTTTTTTTTTAATTTAACATTGTTACTCTTTTGATTTCAAAGTGCAATTGTCGATTGTAATTAAAATAACTTCCCCAAATGGAAATATACCTCCAGTGCCAATTTACAAATTATAAAATTCTCCTACCCTAAATAGATGCTTTTAATTTAAATTTTGCAGCAAACTTGAACAGTGTACGTAATAGGGTGCTCCGTAAAAACTTTTTTTTTCAGATTTTCTAAAACCTCGAATCGGAAACTTCTTTTCTCTGGCGACCAAAAATATTTTATTCTTACCAAATTAAAACTAAATATATTTAGAGGTCGCTATGGAGGTTTCTATGTCAAAAATTGAATTCTTTAAAAAAAATTTATTTCTACAATTTTAACCATTCCATCTTGTACAACAGTGAAAATTCTTTATCAGGATGACCCATTATCTTTTGTTCGTCATGAAAAAAAACTTACTCCAAGGAAATATTACTTTGCTGAAAAACATTTCTAACAATTTTGTCAAAAAATTAAAAATTCGATAAGTTCTTGTAAAAGGAAAGTCTACGACAACTTATTTTTTATATTTGACTTAAGAAACAACAATTGTTGACTTAATGATTAACATATAACGAAGTTTTTACAGTATCTAGCTTTGAATACATGACTCAGTCGATATTTTGAAAAAAGCTTCTTTAGAATTTTGAGAGTATTCAAAAGAATATACATATTTTCTTTAAATTTCTAATGATTTCTCATTTTTTAAATTAATTTGAAGAGAAACTTTCGAAAGATTTCAAAACCTTTCAAATAATTTCCTAAAATTTTGAAAAAGAATCAAAAGGATTTTAGAGCAAAAATGGTAAATTATTTTTCATGATGAAAGAATAATTTTAGGAGATTTATAAACATATTAAAGATTTCAAAGATAGTCAAAAAAGAGCCTGGCAGATTTGAGCACCATTTTTTGAATTTTAAAGACTTTTCAAACATTTTAGGAGAATTCCGGATCATTTTAAACGATATTTAGAAATTTAGAAAAATTTCAGAAATAATTTTAAACAATTTTAATCTCATATGAAAAAAAGCATTGGTAAGAATTAGATCCAATACTTTTTTCGCAAATAAGTATTGGAAATCCAATACTTTCTCGCGAAAAAAGTACTGGATCCTACGCTTACCGATACTCTCTTTTCATAAGGGATATTTCAACAACTTTAAATCAATATGCAGATTTTTCAAGAATTTTAAATAAAATTTTGAAGCTTTTCAAAGATTTATAAAGGTCTGATTCTTTATTTGAATTCGGCTCTTTTTTCCTTAGAATTAAAATCTTTTGTTAAAATTTCTTCTCTCAATGAAAACGAGTTGAAAGTTCAATTCATTGATACAAAGTTGAACTACTTTCTTCCAAATACATTTTTTTGGTTAGGGATTCATAATTTCAGTTGAAAATTCATCTCTATAGCTTAGAATTTGTCTTTTTGACTTGACAATTGTACAATGTCGTAGAAAATTAAACGATTTTGTCGAAAATTCAATTGTTTTGTAGAAAATTCGTTTTTTTAAATTAGATTCTTTTTTAACTATTCTATATTTGGCTAAAAATTTATATATTTTTTGTTTTGTTTTAAAATTCAACTATTTGGTAGAAAATGTATGAAATTTGTTAAAAATTCAACTATTTAGTTGAAAATGTATGTATTTTGTTGAAAATTCGTCTCTTTCAGTCGAAAATTCATATTTCAGGTTGATAATTCAATTACTTGATTATGAATTTGACTATTTTATAGAAAACTTTTCTTTTTGCATTGAAAATTTAACATTTTAGATGACATTTTTTTCGCTAATTGACTTAACAAATTTTCATAAATGAAAATCCAGCTGTTTTTGAAAAGTTATCTGGTTGGTTTGCCAATTCACCTCTTTTAGTGAAAAATTAATCTTTTTTGGTTAATGAAACCGCTTGGTAGAGAATGAATCGTGTTTTGTTCAGGATTTAACTACTTTGTTAAAAATTGGTCTTTTTTGTTCAATTTAACGGATTTTTATTTAAAATGAAAATCTTCTCTTGGTAGAAAGTTAAACCTCTTTCGTAATTTACACGAAAAAGTAAGATTTTACCAAATCCCTTCTCCATCGAAATCGCCTTACGTTGTTTTTGGATGACCCCTGAATAATTGACGAAAAAAATGTAGTCGGTAACAATTATGTAAGATAGGGTGGTAATTATCATTCTTCTCAAAATTGAGGCAAGACTTTAGGCCTGTGGTGATCTGAAAGGAGGTCAGTTTTAATTATTTATTTCGAGATTTCCGGCGAGACTTTTAACGAGATTCACCTTGATAAAAAGTATAAACGGGAACGTTGAGAAGATTGCATCTCGCGACGACGCGACATTATATTACGTCAGGAAGTACACGAAGTCCAACACGTGACCTTATTACGCATCGACAGATTCACGAGGTCATATCTACGTTGGAGATATTTTATTTCCGGCTGGAGTTATTTCGTGGAATAATTGTGCAGATTTCCTACACTTGAACGAGGGGAAGAATTGCGGTGATTGGCTCCAGGCACGATTCTGCATCGACGGAAATAATGATCACAATTGTACAAGAAAATGTGAAAATGTATTGTATAACCAAAAGGTCGTGCATTATGAGCGAGGGAAGTAATTCCACTGTTTCAACTCGAAATATTTTCTTTTGATTCAAGTCAAAATCCTGCGAGAAAATCAAAATTCGTGGTGGCCAATAGCCGTCATTATTGCATCAGTTTTGAAAAATAAAGAAAGATTTTAGTTTTTAAATAAAGTTTACATATTCAATTGAATATTATATATCAACAAAAGTATGATTTATAAGTTTATCACGTTTGAAATTTGAAGTTAGGTTGACGCAGCCCTAATCGTACAAGGGCAACTGCGAATGCGAATGCGCATGCGCGCAGTACGATTATGAGCCCACAATACTTCTAGGAGTATTATGGACTCATTATTGTACTGCGCGCAACTTATTCATACAAATGATATCTTTTCCGAGTGACTTCTTAGGACAACCCGAATTTCTGGGCTTTTTAATAACTACAAATTCACACAATTTTTGTTGTTTATTATTTACAAAAAGTGAAAATTTAAAACTTCAAGATTAACAATAAACAAACACACACAACCTTTAGCTTGAAACAACTGCGAGACGGTCGCAGAAGTTTCAATTTCGACAGTGAAATTCTTCTTAATTTTTCGATGATCTACCGTTGGTTATCTACTATTGCAAAATGCAATCTTAAACTTCCATTTAAATGTAGAAACATTCCAGAAAAATGTTTCATTCAGGTAAAAACTATGAATAATTTGAAGGGAAATTTTTTTACAGTTTAAAAATTAATTTGTTGCTTTCATACATTAATTAATTATAAGATTTCGATGAAACTGCGTCACAAAATATAATATTCTTGCTGAAATGTTAAACTAAAAAAATAATAAATATTTTTGGCTAGTTTTGCAGTTAATTTTGATTATGTACTGTATATCAGTATCTGCTGTAGGGTGGTTTCCCCTACTACAAAAAAGTAGAAAAAGATTCTACATAAGGTTCGTTCAAAAACAAGATTACGTGGATTTTTACTTTCTTTTTTTGGTTGAAAGTTGAGGTAATTTGTGAAACATTCCTTTTACTGATTGGAAATTGAACTATTTTGTTGCAAATTAGTCCTTTTCTGGATGAATGAAAATACGTATTTTTTGGTTTAAAATCAAGTTTTACAACTGTATATTTAACTATTTCAGTTTTTGGTTAAAAATTGATAGCTATTAGTTTAAAATTCAAATTATTTGGTAGAAAATTAACTTTTTGGTGGGAAATTAAGATTTTTGGGTTGGAAAATCAATTGTTTTGTAGGAAATTTCGTTTTTTTCTGGCTTAGCATTCAACTGTTTTGTTGAAAAGTTGCCTTTTTTGGTAGAAAATTTCTATTATGCTCGTAGAAAATTTAACTGTCTTCTAGAGAATCCGCCTTTTTTATATGAGAATTCAACAATTTGGTAGACATTTTTTTCTCTGTTGACTGAAAAATTTTTCAGGTTAAAATGTTGTATTTTTGGTTCAAAAATCCATATCTTTTAGTACAAATTAAATATTTTTTCGTAAAAAACACAACTGTTTAGTTAATAATTAATCTATTTTGGTTGAGCTTTCAACTATTTCGTTGAAGGTTCGTCTGATTTGGTTGATGTCAGTAAAATTATTGGTAATTATTACTAATTAATCCTCAGTTATTGATAATAATTATTGTCAATTTTTAAGTTTTTTAAATTACATTTTTTTTACCATTCACTTTTTTAACTGCTTGGTCAAACATTCGTCTTTTTGGATAGAAAATTATTCCTGTTGGTTTAGAAATTCAATTGTCTTCTGAAAGAATAATTTTTTAGACTTGAAAATTAAATTATTTGTTTGAAAATGAACTCTTTTTCATTGTTGTTTAATCATTTCTGTTTAAAAATTCAACCGTTTGCTTGGATATTTTATCTTTGTGGATTGAAAGGTCGACTATTCGGTTAAGGATTCAACTGTTTATTTAAAGTTCATCCCTTTTGCTTGAAATTTCAACTATTAGGTTGTAAATATGTATAACTCTTTGGTTGAATATCAACTTTGCTGTTGTTAAAAATTCAACTATTTATTTGAAAAATCATCTCTCTTGGTTGAAAATTCATCTTTTCGGGTTTAAAAGTCAACTGTTTTCTAAAACATTCGACCTTTTATCTTGAAAACTCAAACTTTTCGTTGAATTTAATATGGTATTCGTACATTTATTTTATTTTGAAAAACAATTCCTGTATCATTAGTAGTTTTTGAACGGCCCCATACCTATAAAAGAAAAAATCTGTCATGAAGGTATGATGCATGATCTTTTTTTGATTTCTCTAAAGTATCAGTCTCATTTTCATATAAAAAAATCATTTGTGAAACTAATTCATTGAGCCGATTCCTTTTATTGAAAAACACTTCTATTTATAAATTGTATACTACTCGTATTCATGCAGGTACTTGGCAGAGTTTTTTATTCACACGTAGTGTCGTTCTTTTTTCTCTGTAGGAATGAGTGACAAAAAAAAATAAAATGCTAAAAAAGAAACCAGATATTCAGAACGGACTTTTTAAAATAATATAATCACTTTTCGAGAAAATCATCTTTTTGAAACGAAATCATGATATCTGCTCAAGGTTCTTTTTATGGAAAAAAAGAATCATATATGAACGTTTTCGCTTGTCTATATAAGAGCAAATTGTACGACTTCCTTTTGAATTTCATTTCCTGCATTACACTGGGTTCTTATTTTCCTTTCTTTTATCGGAAAATATTGGTTTTAAAGAGAAATAGTTTAAGAAGAAATTGAATATTTCGCAAAAGTACTGTAATTGTTTTAATAACAAAAAGCTTTTCTTCAAACTATAAAATGGATTATAGGAAAACATTTCGTGGTTTTTATACAACTTATCTTCAGAATATTGTTTTTAATTGCAGGAAGATATTAGCATCAAAGTTTAAAAACCTAAATTCAATTTTTTCAGTTATTAAAATTTTTCATCAAAATAAAAAGAAAGTTACAAGATTTGTCAAACTGCCATTTGTGAAGAACACCGACTTGAAAAAAAGAACCTAATTTCTTCATCAAATTAATCTATTCACGCAAAATAAATCAATATGAGGATGGTCCAAAAAAGAGTTTTCTCTCTCTCTCTAATAGTACTCCTACAAAGTGTTTTTTTGTGTGTCAAAATTACCCCTGATTTTTGCTTTGTTGTAAATAAAATGTTTATTTTTGTTAAGTAATCGCTGTTTGTATATTTTTACTTCGGACTTTACTTCGAAATATATCACTCACTGTTTTGGTAGAATTTATAAAAAGTATGAAGGGGCCCCCAAAAGCCTTTTTTTTAATGCTCATTTTATTTGAATAATTTCTGTTAATGGATTTTTTTTAGTTCTACAGACATACAATGTACGCTTTTTCACGAGAATACTTGACTGAAATTTTAGGCAAATTCTTGAAAAAATGTAGCATTTTATTTTTAACAAACGACTAAGGGGAGCCCTATTTTTTCCAAATTCTGAAAAAAATCAGGGGTCATTTTCATACCAAAAAGAAACGCATTGTAGGGATACTACTTAGGAGAAAAAGCCCTTTTTGGACGAGCCTTGTAAAACATTTCCCCATCTGAAATTCTGCAAAAAGATTTTTGCATTAGGTAGATATTTTTAAGTTTTTGAAAAATTGTAATCTTAATTGTGATAGCAAACCATAGCATTGAATTTTAGGTTTTTCTACCAACAACTCATAAAATCGTAACATTACAAAAGAAATGTTTGTAGAATTTGCAAAAACAATCATGCTCTTCCATGTTTTTTAACTAGTTTAGTTTTATCAAAGAATCGAAACTTTTTATGCAATATTTCGAATGTATTGTTTTAAAAAATAGTGCAGATTATCTGAACAGTACTAAAAAAATTGAATTTGGATATTTGAAAAAATTTAAGTTCTAAAACTTTCTAAAAAGGAGTCGTATTTTGCCATTTTTTGATATATATTGGAATTTTATTGATATTTTTTATGAAATATATAGCGATTTAAAGAACAATTTTCTCATCTTAATACTTTTTTTAATTAACTGAAACGAATAAATAGAATTTTTTTTCTTGTATTGAAAATAAGGTTTTATTATACATTTTCATACTTTCCGCTTCTTTTTGTTACCTCGAATTTAACAAATAAATTGTTAATTAATGATAGAAAAGAAATTTCTTTCACTTTTATTCTTTAATCAAGCTTTAGAAATATGTGAATTTATTTTCGAATTACAATTTCGCGTAGAAAATTATTTCAAAATATGATTTGCAAATAAATTTTTCCTTAATAACACTTTCGTTAAAAATTATGAAGCTTCATCCTCTTATGTATAAATAATCTTTTTCAAAATGAGCTTAATTTCGTAGAAGAAAAACTCAAGAGATTTAGAATTTCCTGTTAGGCAGAAACATTATTACAAAATTTTCAAAAGGGCTTCATAATTCTTAATTTCCTCTGAATTTAATATAATTCAAGCATCATTACATAAAAGTCGTTGAAGCTTAAGTACGAGTTAAAGACTTCTACCTAGTAAATCTCACGAGAAGCGGAATATTCGACGCATTTAAATTGCGCGAGCTCGGCGAAGACAAAAGAAAAAGTTTAACTGTTTCCAGAAGCTTGGGATTTATATAGGGGATCAGCGATTTCTATTTAAACTTTCTTGAAACCTCGACCCCTATAAGTGCTTAAATTTGTTCGTAGCTTGTATTTCACTGACTAAATAAACCATTGATAACAAAATTTGTATTCAGAAGTTGTGAAATGAAATTTGGCCCAGTAACTTCAACAAGAAAAAAGTAACGTTTGAAGGGTAGCAGTAAAGAACTTGATGACCATCAAAATGGGAATTTTTCAGGGGAGCGAAAAAACATTCTTTAAAATCAATATCACCATTGAAATATGAAAAAGTCCACTCCGAAGCCGAACACTGCTAAATTGAGGCAAAAAAAGTTTAATCAAAAAAGTCATCCAGCTTCCAGAAAATGGACGTGGAAATTGATAATTTCAAAGAGACACTAACCAAAAATTCAAGGAGGCTTTGGCTGTGGATTGCCATAAAAAAAAAAATTTCCAATGAAGAGAAAAAAAGTCGAGAATTTTAAGATAAAAATTTCATGAGTTTTCGAAATCGGTTTTGTATAGTCATTAAAAGTCAAATGTACAATTTTTTATGGAAATAAAAACTTGCTAACGAGGTATTGGAATACTGAATGAGAATGAAAAATGTTTGATCCAAAGAAAAGTACTGTTTCGTAAAAATCAAAATTGAAAATCGCAATATCACAGTATTACAGACATTTTGGCTAAAAATCCGAAAGAAAATAAGATACTATATGTATTCTCTTTCTTCATTGAATAATTATAATAATTTCAATATTTTAATGGTAAAAGGTTGACAAAATTATGACTACCTTACCATTTCGAGCATATTTTGGTTACATTTTTTTTCAAATTCTTGTATCAAAAATGATATTTTGGAACAATCCTTTAATCATAATTTTTACGCTTTTTTATATAATAAACCCCTTGTCGATAAAAAGGTTGGTTCTTCAGTTCTGCACAGCCATCGTTTATTTATTGATTACGAGTATTGAAAAATAAGATTGTTTAAATTGAATACGTTCAATCCTGCCTTGGATTATCCGGAATACTTTGGATAATCTTAGTATTATAAGTAGATTACCTGGGATTACACGTGGATTAACTAGGATCACAACTGGATTATCTGAGGTTACAAATGGTCAAAGTAGATTGCCTGGGATTACAAATAGGTTGCCTAGAATTGGAAGTGGATTATCTACAATTATATTGCATTACTTGTCTTACCCGGAGGATAAGTAGTTTACAAGTGGAATACTTCGGATAACAAGTAGATTACATGAGATGACAGGCATATTACCTGAGAATACAGGTGTATTACCTGGGATTACACATGGATCACCTTGGATTAAAATTGGTCATCTGGGATAACAAATGGTTTATCTGGGATTAACAGTGGATAACCTAGGATGACAAGTAGATGATTTGAAATTAAAAGTGGATAAACTAGAATTATACTGAATTTTTGAGATGACAAGTGGATTGCCTGGGATTGCGAATGGATGGCCTGGGATTACAAGTAGATATTCTGGGATTACAAGCGCATTACTTGGGATCACAAGTAGATAACCTAGGAAATCAAGTGGATAGCAATTGGATTACCTCGAATTACATGTAGATTTTCTGTGATTACATATGACTTACCCAGGATTAAAAGTGGATCAACAACAATAATTTTTGATTATTAGGATTGCCCTATTCATAAGTGGATTACGAGTGGAGATGGATTATAAGTGGATCACCTGGGAGTACAGGTCGATTACTTCGAATTACAATCGGATTACCGGATGACGATTGGAAATTAAATTTTTCTGGTTAACTTCTAAGCGTTTATAATAATATTTATTTAATACTAACTGCTTCATTACATAAATTTTGAAATAAAATAAAATTTCAGAATAACTGAAAGATAAAATATATAATCTAATTTATTGTATAAGTAATTTCAGACTTCAAATCCCACAATGCTCTACATTGTACAAAACGGGAAAATGTGGTGATTTGCAAAAAAAGGGTAATAACACGGGAATAAGTCCTTTTAAATAACATTAATGTCTGTATCATATTCCTCGGATTTCATGTCGAAATATGACATTTTTTAGTTTCTTAACCGAAAAGACGAATATTTAAGCAAACGGTTGACTTTTAAACCCAAAAAGATGAATTTTCATAAGGAAAAGTTAGTTTTTGTCCAAGAAAGATGAATACACATTCAAATAATTAAACTTTCAAACGAAAGAGACTAATGTTTAACAAAAAAGTCGAATTTTCGAATCAACAAAGATGATTTTCAAGCCAAACTATCGAATTTTTCATCAAAGAAGATACATTTTCCACCAAAAGATGGATCCTCTATAGAAGGAGACGAATTTTCAACAAAACTAGTCGATTTTATAACCAAAATAGATTACTTCTCTACCAAAAGATGAATGCTTAACCCAAAAGGATGTATCTTCTATCCAAATAGACGATTTTTCAACAAAACAGTTGCATTTAATAATTAAAGTCTCCATCAAATTGTAGAATTTCTAACCTGAAGAGATGAATTTTTAGCCAATAGTAGACTTTTTAGATTAAGGTAATTAACTTTCAATAAAAAAAGAATGAATTTTCTACCAAAAGATGAATTTTCAATCGAAAAGGACCAATTTTCTATCCAAAACGATAAATATTCAACAAAACAGTTGAATTTCTGATTAAAAAGATGAATTTTTAACGAAATAGTTGAATTTTCCACAAAATGATTAAACTTTCAAGCAAATAGAATGTTTAAACAAAAATATGGCTTTGCTACCAAAAGATAAATTGCCAGTAAGACGAATGTTCAATAAAACAGTTAAATTTTCTATCAAAAAAAAGACTTTTTGACAAAGCAATTGCATTTTCAACAAAATGATGGAATTTTCTAACAAATAGTAGAATTTTTAACCTAGAGAGATTATTTCTTAGCCCAAAATACAATGGTAGACTTTTTAAGTAAAAGAATAAACTTTCAATAAAAAAGGCGAATTTTTTACCAAAAGATGAATTTTCAATCCAAAAGGAAGAATCTTCTATACAAAAAGACGAATATTCAACAATGCAGCTGAATTTTCAAAACAAAAAGATGAATTTTTAACAAAAAAATTTAATTTAACCAAATAGAAATTGTAACAGAAAATAATGACTTTACTATCAAAAGATGAATTTTGAATCCAAAAGGAACGATTTCCTATCCAAATAGATTTAATAATCATTTAATGAGCCACAGTGAAAATTTTGCGGAAGAAATCAACTAATATTATTTCAAAATATAAATTATGACGTTCCGAATGTGAAAGGCTCATTTTATGGATTGTAGCTTAGGATATATTCGCGTTTTTGTGACCCAGAATGTAAAATATAGATTTTGAATTTTTGATAGCAAAACATGCATCTATCAGTCATCACAGTATGAAAGGAACATTCATTTTTGAATGAAACATTAACTTTGAAATCTTAAATATAAAATGATCTTCGATATTTTATCGGAGATGGTTGGTAACACTAAGCATAATTCCAAACAATAATTTATTATTAATGCAAAAGTGAAAAAACAAATCTGAAAAATTCCTGGTTTAAAAAAAAATCCCGACCATTGACCGTTTTTTCCCGGTCCTCAAAATTCCAGACAAATTCCAAAGAATCCTGGTCAGTGGCCACCCTGGAAAAAATTGAAAACCCATAGTTCTTTCGAGAAAATAGATTTATAGTATTTTTTTCTTATTATTGTACTTGGCAGCGATTTTCTACCGCAAATTTTGAGCAGGAAATATATTCACTCAACTTTAGTCTGTATTTTGAAAATATGTTAATATTTCTTGTTCTACTCTGCTAGTTTTTTTTCCTATTGTCCTAAAAAAGTGGAACAGTGAATCAACAAAAATTAAGATCTTGGTAAAATATGAACACCTCTATTCAACAAATTTTAACATTGGTTATATTTTCTATATGTATTTTCTCATGTTGACATTTCCTGCAAAAGTTGTTCGTGGATCTATGGAAAATGCAATGCCTGACCAAACGAGGAATCTAATAACGCTCAGTAAAGTTTGCGATCCTGCCAGTACCTGTGGGTGCACTTTAAATCTATTTATCGTTTATCAATACCGAGTGTATGAACTTTGCATATATATAACATATTGAAGCATATATGCTCAAAAAGTAATACACACAGGCAGTGAAAAACTACCTAGTGTCAGCTGGGTATAGAATATATAGCAGATTCCTAACCACATTAAAAAAACTCAGAGTGTAACAAAAACAAGACAAGTATATTCAATGAATGAATTGCTAAACAAAGCGTGTAATGAAAAAAAAAATAACATCATTGCTTTATCAGCGCGAAAAGCTAGCCAACTCGCGGAACGAAAAAGTTTCACTGACAAGAGTTTATTACATTATTTTATGAACTAAATAAACGTGTTTATTTGTAAAATAAACTTGAAAAATATTTTCTGAAGAAGCCATATTTTCAATTTTATTTAGCAGTACCGAGTGGCACAAGGTTTCAGATTTTTCAACAGTTGCAGAATCGTGAAGAACTTTTTCTGTGTCAGAAACTTTTTTATTTACCGCTATCTCGAAAATAGATGTCTCGTATGCTTTTCAGTAAAGCCTTTTAGCTTTTTTATTTTTATGAAAAATAAAAATAAATAGAAAGCGTGGTGATATAAATGGGTCATTCCAAAAACTTTTTGATATTCAGTTCTGGAATAAAGAATAATATTTAAAACTGTTCAATATTGATTTCAGATTCTAAAAAGGGGGTTATTTTTTCAACAACGCTGTAACAAGCATTTCTATCGAGAATTTGAGAGATAAAAAGATAATATATTTTTTCCAAAACTGTGACGACTCTTCGAGGCTTTATTAGCTTACCAATAAAATATGGTTCATTGAAATACGTTATCAATTTGAGGGGTAAAGGGGGCCATGCCTACAAAGATACCGTTCAATCATACCTTAATAAGTTTCAAAATCACTTCAATATTTCAGACTGTACAATTTTTCTCCTATTTTCCTCTTTTCTACTTTTTAAAATAATTTTTCTTTTTGAAATTAATTAATAGAACCCAATACAAAAATCCAACTATTTTTTGACGAAAGTTAATTTTTTTGTGGATTGAAGATTCATCTCTATGGTTTATAACTCAACTATTTTGTTAAAAATTCGTTTTTCGTTTGAAAATTATTGTTTTCAAGTGCATATTTAATTATTCCGTTTTTTATTGAAAACTGATTGGTTTTAGTAAAAAATTCAAGCATTTTGTTGAATGTTGAAATCTTTTATTTAAAATTCATTTTGTTGTTGGAGATTCATCATTTTAGTTGAGAATTGAACTATTCGTTTTTGTTTTGTTGGTGAAGAATTAGTTTCTTTAACTGAAAATGAGAATAATGAATTTTTGTTCGAAAATTGATATTTTTCATCCAAAATTTATCTTTTCTAGTTGACAGTTTATGTATTTTGTTGAAAATCCGTCTTTTTGTAGAAAATTAATCATTTTGATTCAAAATTCATCCTTCTTAGTTAAAAATGCAACTGCTTTGATGAAAATTAATCTGTTTTAGTTGAGGGTTCAACTATTTGGGGTTGTCCATAAATCAAGTGATCGGGTTTTCGCTAAATTTCGAGCCCACCCTCCCGCCTCCACGTGACTGTTCGTGATATTATTGCTGAACCCCCACCCCCCCTCCATTATCACGTGACTTTTTTCAAAATTACGAAAATTTATATAACATGAAAATCCAAGATGTCTGTACGCCGATGGCCAAACAATTATACTGATTGCATGGAAAAAACTTTATTTTTTTAAAAACTAAGAAAAAAAATGATTTTTCACCGTAAAAGTATTTGGATATTATTTTTTCTTTTACAAAAGCTATTCAATCAAATAAGAAAATCGAACATTTTTTTGAACGATTTTATTAATCATTTGAACAACTTTTGAAAAATCAAAAATAATATCTAAATAAATTTATAATGATACACGTCACGTGATTGGCTTACAAAACCCCACCCCCCAAGTGATTTTCCGTGATACTTATGCTGACCCCCCCCCTCCCCTTTTCGAGTCAAGTGATTTATGGACGTCCACTTTTGTTGAAAGTTCACCTTTCTTGATTGAAAACTAACTTTCTTGTTCAAAATTCTTATTTTCCGGGTTAACAGTCAAAAGTCAAAACATTCGACTTTTCAGCCTAAACTCAACTCTTTTGTTGAATATTCTTCTCTTTGGGTGGAACATTAATCTTCTTTCTGAAAATTCATCTATTTTGTTGAGGATTAAGCTATTTTGTTAAAAAAGCGCATTTTTTCCTTGAATTCAACTAGTTGATAATTCGTTTTTTTTGTTGAAAAATAATTTTTGGAACTGAAAATTTAGCTATTTAATTTCAGGGTTGAAATTTTATCTTTTTCAGTTAAAAATTCAAACCTTCGGGTGGAAATTCATGTAGTTCTTGAAAAACTAATCTTTTTGGTAAAAAATTAATCTTTTTGGCTCAGAATTCATTCTTTTTGGTTAAAAATGCAACTTTCGTAGAATTTAATTGGTTGATGATTCGTTTTGTTTTGTTGACAAGTAGTTTTTTGAGCTGAAAATTCAACCTTTCAATTTTAGGGATTAAAACTGATCTTTTAGTCGAGAAATCAAGTATTTGTTTGAAAATTCATGGATTTTGTTGAAAATTTATCTTCTCGTAGAAAATTAATCTTTTTGGTTAAAACTTCATCTTCGTGGGTTAAAAATTCCACCATTTGGTGAAAAATTTAACTTATCTACTTAGAATTTAATTATTTTGTAGAAAGTTCGTCTTCTTGAATTAAAAATTTAACTTTGTCGTTAAATTTAATTATTTTGCTGAAAATTCAACTATATTGTTAAAGTTATCTTTAGAGACTGAAAATTCCTTTTTATGGCTTCTAACTTCAACTATTTGGTTAAAAGTTCAACTACTTTGTTTAAAATTCGTCTTTTTTGCTTGGAAGTTTTTTTTTTAATTTGGTTTTGAATACAACTGTTTAGTTCAAAATTATTTTGTTGTCTTTAAAATTCGTCTTATTATTTTTAAAATTCATCTCTTCTGGTAGAAAGCCTTTTTTGCTGAAAATTAAACTTTTTTGTTGAAAATGCAATACCTACTCATTCCTAAATCTTTCCTAATTTCAAAACGAAAATTCTCACAAACTTTCATGATTTTGTATCAATTTGAACAAAATTTAAGTGTACCGCTTCTGAAATTAAATTTTTTAAATTCGTATTGGAGGATACTTATACTATCGCTTCTAAATAATTATGAATTTTTCATGAAATGTGCAATATCGACAAGAAGGTTATTAAAGGAAGTGAAAATTAATCATAACTCATCCTAACTAGATTAATAATAATCAAGTGTTAAGATAATATAGAAAGATGCTAATCTAGAAGCTGGCGTGACATGCATCCTTAATGAGTCATTAATAATGTAAGCTACCTCTGACACTTATTACTGCATAAGAACATGGGACATGAAGAAGTATTACGGTGTTGTAGATGTCTGGCTCATTTGGAAGGATTAGGAAGAATAAAACAACCAAGGTCTTCATTCAAAGAAAGCCACGTTTTTCTCATAGGGCGTCTGTTCTGTTTGAAAATAATGGAAATAAACGACGCAAATAGTAATTTTGGATTATACAGAAAAAAGCTTGTAGAATAATAGAATAAGTTGTGAATAAAAGTCACTAACGAAATAGAACGAAAGTTTTTGTTAAACAATAATATACATTTTTCAAAAAATTTGGTAACACTTTCAAAGTTTATTACATTAGCAATAAATTAGGCGACGTTTCGGTAGCGTCAGGCATATTCAGAAGAACTAACAAATCATGTCGTACATCAGAGACATATGATCATATAATATATTTGTAGTATATTTTAGAGTACATTATATATTATTGACTAGTGATTGTATTGCTATCATAGACCATTGATTCTTCAAACAATTTAGACAGAAGAAAGGACAAAGCATAGTGTATGAGCAAATCATTCAATTTGATTTTCTAATATTGGACATGAATTAAAAAAAGTATCAGTTTTCATTAAAATCTTCACTTTTCCAATATTATATATTTGATTAATTAAATTTATTAGATTAAAACTTTTAATAAATAATTAATCTGATGAAAGACAGAATTTGTTAATCTTCCTGAAGATGTCTTTTTCCAGTGAATGTTATTAGCCATTTCTATTGGTTGTTAATGACCATTGATGGGGAGTTTTATTGAACGTTGCTAAGGGTTATTTTTACCACTTCTAGGGGATGTTATTGCCCGCTTTAAGGGTTAATTTTTTCCATTGCTACTGATCGTTGCTAAGGGTTGTGACTGACCACTGCTAAGGTTTGTCACCGAACGTTGTTCGAGAATGTTAGTGGCCGTTTCTAAAGTTTGTTATTGAGTGTTTCTAAGGATTGTTATTGCACGTTGCTAGGAAGTTGTATTAATCGTTACTGAGGCATGTTTATACTGTTGCTAGGGGATTTAATTGACTTTTGTTAAGGGTTGTTTTTACCTAGGTATTCAGCGTTGCTAAGGGTTCTTGTTTGTTAAGGATTGTCATAGGCAATTGCTAGGACCTTGTATTATTGGGTGTCCAGGGTTGTTTTTACCGTTGCTGGGAAGTTATATTGAACGTTCCTAAGAATTTTTATTCACCAGTGCTATGGAGCAGTATGAATCGTTGCTATGAGTTGTGATTGACCATTGCTAAGGTTCGTTAGTTACCGTTGACAGAAGATGTTTATGACCGTTGCTATGGGTTTGTTATTGACCGTTGCCAAGGGTGTTATCGACCGTTGCTAGAGAGCCTTATTGTTTGTTGCTGAGAGATGTTATTAGCCGTTGCTAAGGGCAGGTATAGACTGTTACAAAGGCTTATTATTGGTCGTTTCTGAGGAGTTGTATTCTTCGTTGCCAAGGGTTATTATGGTCCTTTCTAGGGGATGTTATGAGCTAAGGACTGTTATTGACCATGCTAGGGAGTTGTATTATTTGGTGCAAAGGGTTATTTTTACCGTTGCTAGTGGATGTTCCTGACCGCTGCCAAGGGTTGTTTTCACAGTTGCTAGGGAGTTGTATTGAGTACTGCTAAGAGTTGTTATTGACTGGTGCTACGGCGTTGTATTTTTCGTTGCTATGGGTTGTGATTGACCGTTGTTGATGTCTATTACTGAACATTGCTAGAGAATGTTAGTGACCGTTGCTAAGGGTTAATTATTGACCCTCGCTAGGATATGTTGTGGACCGTTGCCAAAGGCGGATGTTGTCCGTTGCTAGGGAGTTTTATTGATCATTGCTGAGGCGTTGTATTGATCGTCGCTAAGAATTGTTATTGTTCTTCGTTAGGGAATGTTATTAGCCATTGCTAGGGAATATAAGTAGCCGTTGCTAGTGGATATTATTTAGCGCTAAGGGTTGATTTCACCGATACTAGGGGATGTTATTACCCGCTGCTGAGGGTTGTTTTTTTCGTTTCTAGGAAGTTGCATTGAGAGTTGTTACGGGTTGTTTTAAACATTTGTAGATAATGTTAGTGGCCGTTTTTAAGGGTTGTTATTGTCCGTTACTAGGGTGTTGCATCGATCGCTGCCAGAAGTAGTTATTGCTGTTTGTGAGGGGTTGTTCTTGTTTCTTGATAGGAGTTATTATTAGCCGTTACTAAGGGTTTTTATTGACATATGCTGTGAGTTTTTATTGACCGTTGCTAGTGAGTTGTATTGATTGTTTATAAGGGTTGATATTTTCTGTCACTAAGGAATATTATTATCCGTTGCTAGGGGACTTTATTGAGTGTTGTTAAGAATTGATTTTTCCGTTGCTAGGGAGTTGTGTTGAGCGTTGCTAGAAAGTTCTATTGATTGTTCGTGGGGATGGTTATTTTTTGTTGCTAGTATCTGTTATTAGCTGTTGCTAGAAGACCGTAAGCTAATTGAAAACCTTTGTTAAGTATTGTCAGTATTTTCTGTTGCTAGGTAATGTTATTAGCCGTTGCTATGAGTTTCTATTGACCGTTGCTAGGGGACGTTGTTGAACTTTGCAAATACATAGTTGATGTTGACAGTTTTTAAATTTTGTTACTGTCTGTTGCTAGGGAGTTGTATTCGTCGTTGATAAAGGCTATTATTGACCCCTCCTGGGGATATGATAGACCGTTCCTAAATTTTGTTATATACCGTTCCTAAGGGAAGTGAGAGGAAAAGAAAAAGGAATGTATTATATAAAAAGAAATATGAATCGATTAAAAATGTTATCAATATTATATGTAAATATATTAAAATGAATTGTTTTAATTATTTTGGATAATTGCTAAGCACTTTCAATATTTAACAGTTGATTAATTGGAAATATAATACTAGACAATAAAAATTTCCATAATTAATTTTAAAAATATAATATATTAAACATTCATAATTTTTGCTTCAAAAAGTAGTCACTTTTTCCCATTACTCAGTTCGAACTGGTATCCACCTTGTACTGGTTTTCCCTAGGAGAAAGTATTATGTTTAAATCCAAAAAATTCCTTGTGATAACTTTTTGAAAATGAATCGCTGGTAAGTTTTTTGTCAACAAGCGCATAAAATGAGAATGTAGACAGAAATGTCCGTAATTTATCTGTCTAGTGAAATAATAGCTTTCTTTCCCCTATACGTAGCTGCAAAAAGGAGGCAAGAAGATGTGAGTCGCAAATAAATCACTCAGTAGATACAGCTAGTATTGGTCAGACGTTCGATTGAAAGCGATAGATTCATTCGGCTTGATCAGTGAGGTTTCAGTTCCGGATGTTGGGACCATTTCCTTAATGACTTTCTACCACATTATATCTGATTCGCTTTCACAAGCTGCTCTCTTTTGAATCAGTGAGATTTCACTATTCATCAGTGAAAATCCTTACCCTCTGAATTTAAATCAGTTAAATGTTTTAATAATTTCAATCAGTGACTGAATGCTAGCTTTGAATTAGTTATTTTTATTCATGAATCAGAGAAACTGAATTTTCAGTAAAAATAACTGATTTACAGCTAGAATTAATTCGCTAATCAAAATCAGTAACACATTTAACTGATTTATATTTAAAGGTTAATGCGTTTATAATTTATGCATTTTAATTACTAATCCTTTTTTTCATGCAGAAACATGATAAAATATATGTGAAAAATTATAAGACAATCGCAAATGTTCAAGATAGATCCTTTGCAGAAAAATGTTCGAACTTTAATGATTTTAAACTATACACATTGAAATTTGAAGAATTTGGCGATTTTTTAGTTATAAATCTCTTTAAACTGGATCAGTGTCGAAAATGAGGAACATCAGAAATATTTGAAATTTCTTCAACATAATTTTTTCCATTCAACCAAAAATGACTTCAAAATGAATAAAATCATTTTGAAATAAAAAAAAATTTTATTGGAACAAAAACTATTTCTTTGAACCAGAAAAATTTCTTTGAATCAACAAAAATTTTCTTTGACTGAGGGACAATAAATTTTCTTTCTTTCATTCAAAGGAATTTAGAATCCTTTTTCTAAGTGTTTGCCTCTAAGAACATCTTATTATGATATAAAATCCCAAATTAACTTATTGGTTTATTTCTTGGCTCTTAATTCCTGCTGGAATGAAATTGTGTATCTAAATAAAAGTAATCTGTATACAGATAACTGAAAGATGTTTGAAGTTAAAATTAAAATTGCATGAATGCTGATGTGGCTATTTTAATATCAATTTCAGTTTATAATTATTAATTATATTTTATAGTTTGAAAATTTTTTTTACGAAGTTATGCGTATCTGAATTTTTTAAACACCGCCCTCGATCTGTCACTTTCTTCCCTAGGGTAGAAAACTCGATTTTCGACATGCTCCACAGGCATCGAAAGTCGAATTTTCGATTGAGATACGATGAAAATGTATTCTCGTGATTTACGATTATTGAATGAAATATTTCAGTCGGAATATAATAAAGCATCATTCGTACTAATTGGCAGAAAGGTAAACTAAAGCCGTAAAGAAAGCAAGTTAAATTTTGTAAAGTGAAATTAAAATGTGATCTAAATAGAGTAAATGTATTTGAAATATGACAATGTAAAAGTAATTAACAATTTCTTTCAATTCTGTTCAGCATTTTCTCTCGGATCTGATTTATGACTTGATAAAACTTTTTATAGAGCGTTTACGTTCTCGCTATGCAATAAAAAAGTCGGCGTTTAGATGTTAAGCTATCTTGTAGTTTTTGCTATGTACCACCTCTGTCGTTGGTTGAACTTTTGAAACTTTCTGTTTTATATTAACCCAGTTGCATGGCGAAAAGGGGGTAAAACCAAAGTGGCGTTTGCTGTTGGATAAATTTTAATTTTCCAGACCGCCGACTTTCCTCTCAAGATAAAATGGTTAAAACTACGAGACGTCCAGTCTTCTTTAGATGTTATGCAGTAGTAGTCTGTTTGGGATTAAAAGGCTTACGCTTACAACAGTTGACAATGAACTTTTTCCTTTGTATTTGTCAGATCAAAGGAAAAGAGGTGCTCACGGATTATTTCGCTTTTGCCCCGTTTGTTATGCAATATACATCTCGAAAGAAAGAAAAAAAAGTAACAGAAACAAATTTATTTTAATCCAGTTGAACAAATTTTATGTATAGAGCGATGTAGGACTAATATCTCAATAATTACCAATATCATAATAATTTGTGAAGGGTGACAGTACAGAACTACATAACAAACAAAATAGAAATTTTTCGGGAGAGCGAGAAATCATTCTGTAAAATCGAAATTACTATTTAAAGATAAGACAGATGTCCACTTCCGAGATGACACGTTGCTGCATTAAGGCTTCAATGAAAAATAAAAACTTACTCTGAGATATTGAGTTTCTGAATGAGGGTACAAAATTTGTGATCCAAAAAAGTGAACCACTCCCGAATAAATCGTTTGAGCTGAGGGACTGCAATTTGTGGGCTGGCATCCGAAAAAGTAAACTAGCTGTGAATTGGATCTCGAG
This sequence comes from Andricus quercusramuli, assembly GCA_932178445.1. Lineage (NCBI taxonomy): Eukaryota > Metazoa > Arthropoda > Insecta > Hymenoptera > Cynipidae > Andricus > Andricus quercusramuli. The sequence continues at coordinate 295,605 of CAKNXH010002360.1, read as the reverse complement.
TGTTTCTACTTTGTTTGTAATTATAATTATATGGTGCTTATTTCACGAGCACTTTGCTTCCCGTTAGCACATGTATTTGCTTCCTCATAGAGAAAGCATTAGTTATTTTTTTAAATAATAAATAAACCAAAGTCTTCATTTTGGATTCGAAATGATAATTTTTCGAGCTGGAGAAGGAAAGGGAAAAGTTATGTCGCATTCGATTTGCCTCGCATCAAGGAATCTTTTCCGTTCTTGCATCAATTTTGAATTATGTTAGTGAAAAAAGTTTTACCATAAAAAACCGTGTTTTCAAATATTTTGCATTACCATAGCTTCCTTACTTTTCAATAAAATGTATTAATGTTATAGGTCAATCGATTCGTCTTGAATCAACACAACTTTTCTGTTTTCGCACCAACTTTGAATTATGTCAATGAAAAAAGTTTCACTATAAAAAACCAATTTTAAAAATATATAAATTACCATAACTTCCCTACGCTTTAATAAAATGTAGTAATATTATAGGTCAATCGATTTGTCTCGAATCAACACATCCTTTCTGTTCTTGCATCAAATTTGAATTATGTTAATGAAAAAAGTTTTACTATAAAAAACTGATTTTCAAAATATATAAATTACCATAACTTCCCTACGCTGTAATAAAATATATTAATATTATAGGTCAATCGATTCGTCTCAAACCAAGGAATCTTGTATATTTTGGATCAACCATTCATAGGTTATCGTGTTCACAAAAAAGTGTGACATCCACACGTCCTAACACACACGCACATCCGGACAATTGCTTAGAACACTTTATTAGGCATTTTCAAATTGGGGACGGTTCAATTAAATGAATTAAAATTTTTTGGAAAATGTTACCATTACAAAGCTTCCTCTATCAGGAAGCGAAATAAAAAATTTTGAAATCGGTTAATATTTTATGTTCTCTTTTCTGATTTGAAAATTCAAAAAATCCCTTTCGGTTCAAAAATCATGAAGAACTTTTTACGTGTGCAGCTTTTTCTAATGAACAATATTGAAAAATTAGAAATTTAAACAACTTTTTGAAAACGTGGGAAAAACATTTTTATTTAGATTCCGTCATACGCACACAGTTTGGAAAAAGTTGAACGTGCCAAACCTCAATTTTTTTCTGCTCTAACCAATGAAACATGTTATCATTTTGCTTTTCCGGCAAAAAAAATTTCGTCATTTAGGAATTTTTTATGTTTTTTCGCTTTGGGAACGTTTCAAACTCCAAAAAAAAAATTGTGTTCTTAAAACAAAATATTATCCTATTTCTTTGGTTCAGGCTAAAGAAATTACAGGCTTGACATGTTTAATTTTTTCGAAAAAAGGCGTTCAAGTCAATCCAAAAAACATGGCTTTTCAAATTTTTACAAAAATTGTAAAATAGGTGAAAAAACCTTTTCTTTATTTTTAATGTTGTATTATTTTGCCCTAGCAAAGTACGTACACAAAATTTGCCATAATTTCTACAGTAACAGACAAATTCATTTAAAATTTCAAAATTTTGAATTCTTAAATTAAAAAAAGAGAAAATAGCATGCGAACCAATTTCAAATTTTTTCCAGTTATTTCAGATGTCAATCAATCCGTTTTTTTCGCTCAACTCAAACGATTCGATTAACTTGAGCATTTTTACAGCACCCTCTCTCCCATATCTCCTCATCTATTACATTCTACCTTATTCTATTATATCCTGTCCTATCGAATGCTATAAAAGTATGAAAAATAAGAAAATGAAGACAATTCGGTTAATTACCAAATACCTATACTGAAAGCTTTTCTTTTATTCTGATTTTTTTCCTATGTTGTTGAAAAATAAGAAAAAAATGAGGAAAATTTGGCGATTGAAATGTCAAGGCAAGGTATTGAAAGGTAAGTGATAATTTTTGTCATTATACCATTATTCTATTTCCCTTTTGGGGTAGGCGTGACACGTAAGTGATAATTGATCATTTGACATTAGAAAAAGAATCAGTTGATATTTTTTCATAATAATCGAACTAATTTTACATTAGAATATAATATTGAAAAAAAGAATTATATTACGATGGAAATATTGTTTAAATTAATTAAGTTTAATTTTATTTTTATTTAATATTGACTAAGACTATTACTGGAAACTTTTCTTATAGTCTGATTATCTTCTCAAGTAGTTAAAGAATAAGAAAAGAAGAAGAAAATTTAGTTATTAACGTAATAGATTATCTGATGACTCGAAATCACAAAAAAAAATCAATACATGTTTTTTATTTTGATTCAGCTAATTTTAAATGATAAAATGAAATTTAGGGAAATAATTACTAAAAACTAAGGAAAATCACATATGACAAATAATAAATTTAAAAATGACCGGCAATTTATCATAAAAACACGGATAACCAATTATGTATATTTATTATAAGTGTACAATTAATTTCAATAAATTATGCTTATATGAATATATTTAGCATAAATTTATAATTTAAAGAAAATTGAGAAAGATGGAAAACTATTTGCTACGAGACCCTAAAAATTCGCGAAAATTTCAGTCGCCTTCCACCGCTACTCAGTCAAAAAAATATAGTATTATAGTGAGATCGGCTGCCAAAAGAGTCACTTAACATTTGTTGGAATTCAAATCAGTGATTCATTTCTAGTTATATAATAATCAGTAAGTTTGACTGATTACTATTCAGTCAGATTCACTCAACAATCTGTCAAAGTCACTGATTGGAATAGCTATAAATGAGTTACTAAATGAAATTAGTAATTTCTTTTATTCATAACAATTTAAAGAGTGAATAATGGCTGCAATTTTTGCGACTTTTTTCACATACTTTACACTAATAAATAAATGGTATTTTTTTAAATGAAATTTATCTTTACGTTGTGGAATTTGGTACTCAGTTATGATGTCTATATTCAATTCAGTGAATAACAGGTGATAACTACATCGAATCAGTAAGAATTGTCACTGATTAACAGTGAAATAGCACTAATTGGCAGTAATCTTCTCACTAGAGCCAACCAGTGAATTCTGAGTTTTATTGATCAACTACAGTAAACATTTCTCCGGAAATCAGGGATATTTCACTCCGAATTAGTGAAAATCCTTACTGATATGATTCAGTGACCCATTTCTATTGTGGAGAATAAATATGCGAGAATATCGACTTTTTTAATCGGAATATTTTTAGCACAAAGTGAAAATTTCAAATTGGCTTGAAAGCCCATTCTATTTCCTTTATGTAGAGTATTACGTTATCCTTCTACAGGAATACCTAGGATTCCAATGCAGATTGAAAAAAAATGTATTTGAAGACCTTCTTAAAAAGTCATCGACATTGAACCCAAAGTTCCGGAAGATTGAAGAGAAACGCAGACACGTAGGTAACGATCCAAAGGTCGTACGTGAATTGGAATTTAAAACTCCTTCTTTTTCTTTCTTTCACTGTTGAAAAAAGTGAAAGGACGGGGATAAAAATTGGTTTCCAACCCCCTAACAAATTTTCAGCTCACTCGACAAACGTCATCAGCAGACGCCCAGGAGCTTCGCGACGTCGTTTATTTATATTTTATTTATATTGAAGTTGACGTCATCAACAGACGCCCAGGAGCTTTTCGACATCGTTTAGTTACAACATATTTTATCTGTATAAAAATTGAACAAATGTTCGAAGCGATTAAAAAAAATGTATTAGGTTTGAATTATTAGGAATCGATTAAAGAATGGCTTAATTGAACAATATCCTGCTACAAAGGCCCACCAATTTTCGAAAATGAGATTATTAGCTCGAAAATGGAACAAAATTCTAATACACATCTTGGTAGAAGGATTTTCATTTGAAATTTTTTTTTTTTATTAAAAATTTGATTTTTTATCACCGTCTAAATTTGAAGAAACGTGCTCCTTAAGCGAGATGAACCTTACCCCCTTCATTATCACAAAACCTAATAATGTTTTTTGATCAAACTTTTTTCATAGCGATTCAGTAAATTGTACTTCAAAAACGGATTCTCACTATATTTTTTAAATTAAAAATTGGATTTTCTGTCATCGTCTAAAATAGAAAAAACGTTCTCCTCGAGTAAAAAAAAAATTGCTCCCTAAATCATCTCGGAATCTAATAAATTTGTTCAATGAAGCTATTCAGCGTTCAATTTAGCACTAATTTTTCTTGAAGGTACTTTATAAATTTTTTGAAATCGAACACTAGATTTGAAAAAAAAATTTCTAGTTAATTAATGTCTTTAGCTAACCACCTTCACGGAATCAGATGGTAAAAACTAAAAACTGATTTTTTAAATATGAAAGGCTTTTTCATGAATAAGTATAGGACACTTTACTTATGGTATATCATATTTAATTATTGCTCCAATTTGCAACTGAATCACGAAAAATCATATTGCGTGGTTTTTTTCAGTATTTGTGAAAGTAAATTGAATCAGTCCATTCTTTTATATTCTTTCCGGAAAAGTACAATACTTTTTTCAAGAAGTTTTAAATAAGTTTTAGTTTTGACTAAAGTTTGAGCAATTTAAGTTTCTTTAGAATTCCAAGAGCTTAAAAGTTTTAATTAAGATATTTCTGATATTTTCAAATTGAAAATGTTGAAATTCTCAAATTCGAAAAAGGGATTGCTTTTCAAGAATGAAGAGGGCGGATTGAGGAAAAGCATAACATTACATTACAATTAAATTGAATAAACTATAGTTGTTTAAAACTTTGCAGAAATGTTTTTATTTTGGAAGAATTCTATTTTTGCAGAAATGAGAGGAATTTTTTGAAGTAATTTTCTCTGTAACTGCTCATATAATCATTGTAAAAATTGTATTTTTCACTTCTTTTTATAACTTGTGCTGCAGTCTCCTGAAGTTCACTAAAATCACTGAAATACTCTGAAATCTCTTGAAAGGACTCGAAATCACCTGAAGTCAGTTGATTTCTTTCGAATATTCTCAAATATCTGAAGTTAGTTGATTTTTTTCAAATATATCCTTCAATAATCTGAACTTGTGAAAGTCTGCTAATGTTACTGATGTACCCCTAAGCCCCTAAAGTAACTTAAATTGTCTATGGTTACCAAAGTTTACAAAAGTCAATGAAATCCTCAAAATTCACTAAAATCTTATGAAATATTCTAAAAATAGAAATACTCGTAGTTGTACGCCCGGTTGATTAAATTGTGAACCCCTCGGTATAATTAGGGACAGTTAAAAAACTACGTCACACTGTCAGGGGGTTCATAGGTTTTATGAAGATTTGTGACATTTTTCCCTATTCCCCTCTTGTCCTTTTTTTAAAGAATTCTTCTTTTTCTCCTCTTTTCAAGAAACTTTCCCTATTTCTCGTTTTTCGCTTGAATGCGAACAGTGTTATACATAATAGAACCCAATAAGAAAATCCAACAATCTTTTGTTGAAAGATAAATCTTTTTAATTGAAAAGCCTACTATTATATTTTTCTTTAAGAATTCATTCATTTTGGTTAAACATTTTACTATTGGTTGAAGATTGAACTATTTTGTTGAGAATTCGGTTTTCATTCCCGTCGAAAATTAATTTTATTAATTGAAAATTTAAGTTAAATGTCCCAGTATTCTTGACGGTCCCAATAATCGTAAAACATGGTTATAATTTGAATATATTGTTGAGAAATATGTCAAAAATAACATTTAATGATGGGGCAATTTATTTGAAGTATTATTGAAGATTGTTTTCATTAAAAAATTTAAATATTAAATTTTTCATTTAGAATCCATATCCTTTGATTGAAAGTTTAACGCTTGATTATAAGGTGAACTACTTTTTTCGAAATTCTTATTGTTGGTTGAAGATCCATCTCTTTGGTTAAAAATTTAACTATTTTGTATGAAAATTTGTTTTTGTTCTCTGGTTTGAAAATCCATTCTGTGTAAGAAAAAACTTTTTTTTTTTTGTTTTGTTTTAAAATTTAACTGTATGGTTGAAACTTTGTCTTCTTGGCTTGAAAATTCAACTTTTTTGTTAAAAATGCAAAATTTTTTGGTCAAAGTTTAATCTTTTTTGTTTAAAAATTCGACCATTTGGTTACAGATTCATATTTGTAGGTTGAAAATTCAACTATTTGGTTAAAAGCACAACTATTTTATTGAAAATTCGTCCCTTTTGACATAAAGTTCAACTTTTCGGTTTTCAATTCAACTGTTTGATCTAAAACTTTGTTTGTTGAAAATTCAACTATTTGATACCCAAAAGGTTGAGTGGGTGGGGGTATTTGGGTGTGAGTAGTATCATAAAATGGACATTTCATTGAAAATAAAACTGTTCATCTTTTCCGGTTCAAAAGTCACCTGCTTGAAATCTTAGGCGTTTCATGTTGAAGTAAATGTGGTAATTACATACATTAATTTTATTTTAAATAATTCATTCCTCATTTTCATGAAAAATCACCCTATTTCCGCTGTTCCGATCGTTTACGCGTTTTTCCAAATGAAATCGAAGAAAAAATGTTGATTTAAAAGGGGGGTGGTTGTTCGTATTGGTGACGTCATCCTGGGAGGTTCAAGCTTTGTGTGATTATCTTCGAGAAAGAAGGGAAAGGGTGAAAAAAATTTTGAAAATAGCGTGACGCTGTTTTTGAACGGATCCTTATTAATTTTGTAAATTTTAATCATGAGGTCTGTCCGATCTTGTGCTTTAACTTTGTACCTAGTAGTGTCATTGTCAAAAACAGGTATTAACCATTTAAGAGGGACCCTCGTGAGGTCCCCTAATAAGTGTCACGAATCTACAAATCTTTAGTCGACTAATATACGCAGTTGGGAAAACGTCTAACCACGTACGCACCTTTCAGGATGACGGAACGCACCGAACAAAGAGTGTGCCATAAATTTTGCCCGAAACTTGGCCATTCATGTTCGGAAAGTTTGTGGTGATGAATCCATGGGTAACACTCAAATTAAAAAGTTGTTCAGGCGTGTGTTATTTAATGATAATCGTCGGTTAACAGCGAAAGAGATAGAGGAAGACGTCGGGATTCAAAAAATATTGTTTCGGAAATTTCGCGCCCGATTTGTACTGAAGTAGAGACTGGGCCCTTCATCACGACAACGTTTCTACCATTCATCGCAGCTTATTCCGAAATTTCTGATGAAGCACGACGCGTACAACTTCGAAAGCCCCTATACACGAGCCTATACAGTCTTGACCTGTCTCTCCATGATTTCTATATGTTTTTCAAATTTAATTATCCTCTAAAAGGAGCACGATTTCAAGACGTGGAAGAAATCTGCCGTGATTTGGAAGAACAATGTTAACTGCATTTCGAATAAGTCCCTTGAGCCGCTTACCGTTAACTGCGTTTGGGTGACTTATACGAATTGCAGTTAACGGCGTTCTTTCAAATCACGGCAGAAATAAGATATGTATGCGACCAAACAGCTGTTAGTTATTCCAGAAGGTGACTTTCAGAAGTTCTTTCGGAACTGGGAGGATCACTGGAAGAAGGTTGTGTCTTCCAAATAGGAGTACTTTGAAGGATACATCACTATCATTGATCAGAATTAACTCTTACTCCTGGCACAACACAAAGTCGGATACTTTCCGGACAGATCTCGTATATTGATTAAATGATCGTGAGTAGGGGAAGTTGCACGGTTATGGGCACAGTTAGGTATTTTCTTCATTTCTTTTGACCAAATGAATTTTATGCAGCAATATGCATAGCAATAGGAAGCTAGAGGCCTTAGCTAACTACTAGTGATAGAATTGATTCGTTTTTTTATGAAAAAAAAAATTCAACTTTTTATGGAGTACTCAATTTCGACCGAAAAATATTTTTCAACCGGTTGTGGGTACCCCTGACAAGTCTTCTAAAAATGGGAAAATATGAAGTCAAACGCCACTAAATAGAGGAAAAAAGGAAATTTATTCATTTTTAAAGCCTGTAGTGACACAAAGATTAACGAACAATGACAAAAAAGCCTTCAGAGCAGCAAAAATGAATATAAGAATGAAAAAATAAGTTATTCCTCGTCTGAATCGCAGAGTATGCAGGTAGCACCTAATTAGAGGGCACACGTTAGGTACATCTATGAATAAAATCCAACAAAAACCCATCTTCAACGTTCGACATGTCGCCCAGCTGTTCGTCGACCTTCTTGAGGCAGCGCTGCAAGCTACTCCGAGGAACGACATACGCTATAACAGTCGGCTAATGGCTTCGATGTCTGCATTTCAATTAATTTTTAAAGTTGACATTGCTATCAATACACAGAATAATCTGCGAAAATTCTGTGGAAACATTATTTTCAATTTTTTTGGTTTTTGTGAAAAACACACGCGCTAAGTGAAAAAATGATATGCCTATAACTGGTAAAATGTTGGTGCCCACAACTGGAAAATGCAGAGCTGTCAAAAAATGACCAGCAAATTTTTTCGTGCGAACTTTTTGATGAAACTGATATAAAATCACAAAGTATATTGAATTCCCTTTATAAATATAGGATAATTACTTTTTTGCAACAATTTATTTCGGTTTATCGCACTTTAAACACAAGAAAAAAATACATCACCGTCGATTTTTGCGGATGAAAAGACGTAATCGACTGTAGCTACTACGCGAATGCGTCTGTTCACTTCGGTGTCAGCACTAAATCATCGTGCCCACATGGTGCACAAATGACAATCGTCAGATCAGCTGTTTCTGTTCACTGTCGAAAGTTATGCCAGAGTGTACACAACCGGATGATGCCGACAACTGAGCAACTTACCCTACCCAATTCTGCCTGATTTAGAGTATATTCTGGTAGTTTGCGAGGCAGCAGATAATGTCGAGATAAGAGATTAGTGCATGGAATCTGGAATTGGCTGTTTCATCCAAACCAATGAATAGGTATAAAATTAACGGTAGCATTGTATTTCCTTCTGCTATCGACTATACATAAAACAAAACGTCTATCCAGCTCAAACCGTGCATTCGTAAGTGGTCTAAGGACGAGCTGTGGATAAGAACCATATTCTGACATTGTTCTAGATATTACTGAGGCATTATCTGCAGTCAGCGAGCTTAATTGGAAGCTGCTATGAGAAGCTTTCATGGGAGAAGAAAGAGAGCGCTCGAGTGGAAAGTCAGAGGCGGCATTGAAATCGATCCAAATGAACGAACCTTTGATTTTTATAGTTGCCCTCGAAGGAAATAACTTTTCGATAGAGACACTCTCTTTAGAGCAGAAAATCGAGTCGCGAATATTTATCTAAACAAATATTTTAATCACAGAAAATTATGAAGAAAACAATGCCTTCCTCGTTACTTTTATGTTTCTGAAAAACTGTCAACTGCAAGTTGGAATTGTTGAAATTATTGCAGAATTTATATTTAATTGAGAGAGCGTCCACATATTACGTGACACACTAACGAGCCCCTCTGGCTAACGTCACAAAGTGTCACAGAGGAGGGGAGGGTTTCGTAACGCGTGTCCTTTCTCAGATCAAAAAATAAAATTTAGATCCGTGTCGATACATTATAAAGACCAAGAAAGATGTCTTTTCTACCATAAAAGATAAATCTGCAATCCAAAAAGATGAATTTTCAACAAAACAGTTAATTTTTTATCAAATAGCTGAATTTTTGACCTACAAAGATGAACTTTCAACCCAGAACATTAATTTTAGAATAAAAACGTTCAAATTCGAACCGTTCCAACTGGAAAACAATAATACGAAATTTAATGTTACTTATAGCACATACCAACTTTAACGCTAGATGAAAAATGATGTGAACTGGCAAAAAAAAAACAGAATTTAAATTTTGGATTAATGTTTTCTCCTTAATAATGGAATAACTTTCACAAATTTCAATAAAAATATTTTTGACTTTGAATTTTGTATTGTTTTCAAAACATTTATTGTCAGTGGTTTCAAGCCGTATTTTTAAATGCCTCCATTTATTTTTAAAATCTTTTTATCACAAAAAAATGAATATGCATGAATATGAAAAAATTGGTATGAATAAAATGTTCTCTCTTTTTTCGCGTAAGTTATAAGATTGATCAATTCTTACAAAAATTGAATTGATTTTATAACAGATAGAACAATTTGATTTCACAAATTGGAGAAATTGGAAAAACTGAAATTCAATTTTCCCATAAAATTGACCAAAATCCAATACTGTTTAAATTCTAAATACGGCTGCGAAGTACTATGGACGTATTCATTATGGGTGTATTTATTTATGCTCATTTTGTGAGCATTTTGCTTCCCCATGAGTAACAAATGAATTTGCTTCCTCATAGAGGAAGTTTTTCCCTAACAATAGAAAAAAATTGACACTTTCAATACATTTTTCAAGCTTATGTTTCTGTCTTTCCGTAAATTTTATTTTCAGAAAATCAGAGGGCCCACCAGAATGTCGATTCATGTGTTCTGTTACAATGAACAACTTTTTAACCTACCGTAGTCTTATCTTTCAAATTAAAACCCCATAGAAACATTGTAACTTTTCTTAAAACTTTCTGCGCAGATATTGATTAATTACTTACGGTCTTCGCAAGTTCGTCAAAAGATCAATTGAAGGGTAGCGGTCCAAAAGGGGGTAAGGGACATTTTGACGAAAATGGGTTTATTGGCCCAAAAATTATTTCAAAATCAAATAAACATCCTGTTAAAAGGATTTGCTCGAAATCGCATTTTTTAGTATAGCAATAAAAAGTTGGCGTGACAAAACGGGGGAACGCACATTCTGTGCATGACACGATTGCAGACAAAATATTGTATTTTTTTAATTTCAGTAATTTTCTGACCTTTTGTAAATAATATTTCTCTTCTTAAGCGTTTTTCAATAAATAAAATAACAAAATTAAATTTTTTAAAGTAACATATCAGTGCCATCCTAACCTAAAAATTGAAAACTTTTTAAATGATCATTTTTTTCCAAAAATACGATGTTTTTGTGATGTAACTAGTTTGTTTTTTATTTACCAACAAAACTTATTCCAAGTGAGGTCAAATTTAATATAAAATAATAACATTCAATTACTTTTACGATGAAAAAAGTGAAAAACAATCTTTTACACCGCGACACCGTCATACGAAAATTTTATTTCCTCTGAACTGAATAACTTTTTTGGTTTCAAACCTGTGAAATTCTAGGGTCAGCATTCTCGGTCGATTTTCTCCAAACTGGTTAACTTTTTTACTTCAAACATTGTTTACCCATATTAACACACTTAATATCTCGGGAGCATGTTTTTATTTTTTTAAGAAACTGAACATGGAATTGTTTATCTCAATCCGCAGCCGAGCCCGCTCCAATTTTAGGTTACTTTAAGTTTCAGATTGTCAATTTCCACATCTATTTCCACTAAACTGGCTATTTTTTTCTGATCAAAGTTTTTTGGCCTCAAATCAGTAATACTTCAGCTCGGGAGTGGACTTTTGTTTTAACTTTAAATGGTGATTTCGAAAAAATTGTCCATATATCGACAAGATGAACAACATATGTTTTTAATTTATAAATCGGTATCGCTAGATCATAAGAGGTTATAGAAGGTTCGTCAATAGGTCATTCGACGTGTCTCGAAGACGCAAACAAACATGTCAGATACAGTTTAAATATCAAAAAAAATTTTCTCATATAAACAGAATAAACCATTTTTTGAAACTTCATAAATCGGTACTGGTGGGTCATAAGAGTTTCATCAATACGTCAATCGATGCGTCTCAAGGGCGCAAAAAAATACTCTGCATATAATATCATCGTATTTTAAATATCAAAACATTTTTTCCTATGTAAACAGATTAAAACATTTTTTGAAACTTCATAAGTCGGTACTGGTAGGTCATAAACGTTTCAACAATAGGTCGATCGATGAGTCTCAGAGACGCGAACAAATACGCTAGATATCGTATTGGCGTATTTTGAATATAAAAAAAGTTTTTCTCATATAAACAAGGTAAAATTATTCTTCTTAAATCTCTAAGCGCAAGAAAAAACTACTTCTATATGATTGATGTAGCTCAAAATCGTATCAGGCCTGGATATCAATCGGAACTACACTTCAACCAAATTTCATGATTGTAGCTCTTTTACTTTTCAAGATACGGTGAACAGAAAAAAGTTACACACGCACACACTCACGCACACGCGGGCATTTGAAAAAAAATTATTTTCGAGCTCCTGGGGTCGAATTATATCGAAATATGTCAAAAAGGAATATTTGAAAATTTAGGTAATTACAAAATACCCTCTATGAGGAAGCAATAATATAAGCTAAATGATGCGAATAAAATTGGTAATTTATATATGTTTGCTCAAATTTCTAACTCCGAAATTAATTGTTTCCTCATAGAGGGGGGTTTGTAATGACCTAAGTTTTCGAATATACTTTTCTAACATATTTCGACATAATTCGACCCCAGGAGCTCGAAAATAAAATTTTTAAGAAATATCCGTTTGTGTGTATGTGTGTGTGTAACTTTTTTCTGTTCACCAAATCTCGAAAAGTAAAAGAGCTACGATCATTAAAATTGGATGAATTATAGCTCCAATTGATATCCAGGTCTGATAGGAATTTAAGCTAGATCGGCCAAGTAGATTTTTTTTTAGTTTGGAGATTTACGAACAAACAAAAATTACCTTGTTTATATGAGGAAAACTCTTTTGATATTCAAAATACAGCAACAAAATATGTGGTATATTTTTTCGAGTCGTCGAGACCCGTCGATCGACCTATTGTTAAACCTTTTAAGACCTACCAGCAGGGGCCGCTACAGGCGGAGGCAGAGTAGGCGGCCGCCTCCGGGCGCAAAGGGCGAGGGGCGGCCGCTTAAGGAATATTTTTCATATACTTAATGACAGGAATAAGAATTTTTAAGTTTTGTTCAATTAGATTCTAGGGATGTCTAAAATCTGAACGAGATGAGTACATTTAATATTTTGACAACAATAAGAATTCTTAAGTTTCTCAAATTATATTCTAGGAAAGTCTAAGGTCTAGATTTAATGACAATAGAACTAATTTAGCAAGTGCAGGCATCGAGAATAAAGTGGATCCACCTCTCAAACTGTAATGATGCTAGAGCAATACAATTAGTGGTACTTAGTGCAGGTATCAGCAAAGCAGTAGTTTCTTATGGATAAGGGCTGTTGGCAAGCGAAACATAATTGCGATGCCAACAGTTAGCTGGACCCCCGTGGAAAGTTACCCTCGGAAAGATAGAGGAAAAGCAATCCCCCCTCCATGGTTCGAGAAAACAGACCTACAAGTCTAAGTGCTTATAAATTGAAGCACTTGTTCATTAAGAACAAAGTTTTTCTGAAGTTCACATCGTGTGAGAGAAAAGTTTGCTTATTTTGAGATGGCTGATCGCAAAGCGAAACGCCTCTCAGGTGCTCAATATCGCAAGCGAAAAGCTGAACGCGATGAAGAAAACAAAAAAAATTGTTCATTATTTAAATATTTAAAAAAAAGTGATGATACAAGTGATTGCTCTGGCTGTAAGTGATGAAGTTGCAGAAGCTGTTGAGCAAGTCCAGGAACATAAAAATAAGGTATGTTTTCAAGCGAATTATAATGATTTTATCTTTACACTCAGATACCATTTTCAAAAGTTGGAACTCACATAGGCAATTTTTAAAGATGTTGCTAAAGTTCCTTTATATTTATAATGTAAACTTGACAATTTTTTTCTCATAATAACACCAAACTTGGTGCAAAAAGTATCAAAGTTTCAAATAATGATTTTACTCACCACATGATTGAAAAAATTCAAGACGATAATATTTTTATGAATATTATTAAAATTTATTTGGATATGATAAATAATGAAGTTTTACAATCTATGTAAAATTTATACGTTTTCAAAATTTTGCTACTTTTTTGCACCAAGTTTTAACCGAAGGCTGCATCTATCGGAAAAATTCTAAAAATATTTGTAAAATTCAGAAAAATGCTATGGACACTTACCTTTGAAATGAGCCAAGTAAATTTAAAGAAATGTTCATTGTTTGCAAAGTTATTCCTATTTTCCGTAAACATCGAAATTTGATTTTTGTGTGCAATATCTGTTTATTAAATTGACATTTTGCCTTCAAATTGATTTTATTAGTCGCAACATTTTATTATCTTTTGGATAAAAATATCTCAAGCGTGCCACTTTTAAATCGATAGTTGTATTTTCAATCAATTTATACAGTTTTCGATTCATTTTTATATCGATAAACTCCCCTAAAATATTGTTGCGAAAAACTTATTTTTTTAAGAGTTATTAACAATCAAAGTTCTTGATCATTTTTTTCAAAAATTGATTACTCGCGAACGGTGCATCGAAATTAAATAATTAAGATATGACAATTTTTAATACGAAGTATTCTTCACGCTAAAGAATTTTTCGGTAGTAAAATAAAATAAAAGTATATAACGAAAGAATTCTTCCACGTTCCAACTTCACATTATAAACGAATTTTACCGAACGGCGAAGAAGTTAACAGAGACTGGTTAATTTATTCGACAAAAACAAACTCGTTGTTTTGCTTTCCATGTAAATTATTTAATAATACCGGTATCAGTCTTAAAGGAAATGGTTTTTCTGACTGGAAAAATATTTCCAGAGCCTTAGATCGACATGAAACAAGCAGTATTCACATTAATAACTTTCAAGAATGGACAAATTTGTCCTCAAATTTGAAAGCTAATAAAACGATTGATGCCTCATATCAACGATTTTTAGATTCTGAGGAACGACACTGGTATAAGGTTTTAAATTGGGATAGTTGAACTCGTAAAATATCTTGGTAAACAATGTTTAGCATTTCAAGGAAAAGTTGATAAGTTGTACAAGCCAAATAATGGAAATTTTTTGAAATTAATTGAAATGGTTGCCAAGTTTGATGACAGTATAGCTGAACATTTAAGGAGAATACAAATTCAAACTGAAAATGGAAAGAAAGTTCAAGCACATTATCTCGGTAAAAATATTCAAAATGAACTTATTGAAATGTTAGGTGTTTCAGTTAAGAATCAAATTGTAGAAAAATGTATATTAGCTAAGTATTATTCGGTGATACTTGACTGTACTCCTGACAAAAGTCACACTGAACAAGCTTCTATTGTAATTCGTTTTGTTTCATATCCATCGAATGGACCTGTTGAAATTAAAGAAAGATTTCCAGGCTTTGCTTCCGTAGGAAATACTACTGGGGAGGGATTGGCCAAGTTCCTTGTAGGCACGTTAGAGGGTTTGGGTCTGCAGATAAGTAATATTAGAGGTCAATCATATGACAATGGTCCTAATATGGCAGGAAAAAACGTAGGCGTACAAAAAAGAATCAAGGATATAAATCCGCGTGCTTCTTTTGTTCCATGTAATCCTCACAGTTTGAATTTAGTAGTGAACGACTCTGTTAAACAGTCTGTTGATATGTTTGGCTTTTTCTCAATTGTACAAGAATTATAAAATTTTTTTGCCGGATCAACCAAACGCTGGGCAATTTTAATAAAACACTGCACTCAACTTACTTTAAAACCTTTAAGCGGAACTAGATGGGGAAGTAGGACTGATGCTGTGAAACCTCTAAGGTACCAAATAGGCGAAATTCATGACGCGTTATTTGAAATTTACAGTAACGACAATTCAAATACTGAAGTTAGACACATGGCAAAATCATTAATGTCAAAATTACAAGATTTCAAATTTCTATGCTTAGTAGTTTTCTGGCATGATGCTTTATTCAAAATAAACGCAACTAGTAAAACATTACAAAGTGTTAAACTAAATGTAAACTCTGCTTTAAAATCCCTTCAAGAATTGAAGTCCTACGTCGTAGAACGTAGATCTGATTCAGGATGTGCTTCACTCTTAACAGATGCTAAGGAATTGACAGAAATTCTAGGCGTTGAAGGGAATTTTAAAGCTGAAGCGCAAATACGTAGGCGAAGAAAAAAAGGTCAATTTTGATTACCAGAATGACGATCATGTAATAGATGATCCAATTAAGAAGTTTCGCGTTGACTGTTTCTACCAGGCCATCGATACAATTATTGTTTGCATAGAAGCACGGTTTCAGATTCTTGATGAATGTCATCATTACTTTGGATTCTTATGTAACATCCATGAACTTCGAATGATGGATGATGAATCTTTGCTGCGAAATTGTGAAGCTTTGCAATTGATTTTAACTGATGGAAATGAGCACGACATCGATGCCACAGCTTTGCGAGATGAGCTTAGTGTACTTCTACTACACATTACTGAAAATGTGTCATCGATTGAGGTATTAAATTACATTCACGAAAACGGCCTAACGTCAGTTTAGCCAAACACTAATGTTACTTTGCGAATTCTCCTTACTTTACCCGTTTCCGTCGCAAGTGCCGAAGGGTCGTTTTCGAAATTAAAGATAATAAAAAATTATCTACGTACCACAATGCAAGATGAACGAATGTCAGCTTTAGCTACTATAGCTATAGAACCGGACATACTAGATTTAATTAATTGTGAATCAATCATCCGCGATTTTGCTTTGGCGAAAGCGAGACTTCAACCTTTTACTTGAAATTATGTAAATTGTCACGGTTGACTAATCTTAATGGTTTCTGTAAAATAAATATTTCATTAAACAATAACAAGATCTACTTCACATGATTAATTTCCCTCTCAAAATAATTATGATATAATGTAGTCATTTATCAAACTATCAATTTATTTATAAATTATTTATTATTATTCATTAAAATTATTATTTATTATGATCATCATTAATAATTATAATCATTTATTATTATAATTTTCAATTAGAATAGTTCCAAATACTTTGATTTTAAAATTCATATTAAAAGGGGCGGCGAATTGAAATTTGCCTCCGGGCGGCCGATAGTCTGAAGCGGCCCCTCCCTACCAGTGCCGATTTATGAAGTTTCAAGAGAAAGATTTGTTCTGTTTATATGAGAAAATCTTTTCTGATATTCAAAATGCAACAATACTTTATCCTGTGTATTTGTTCGCGTCTTAAAGAAGCATCGATCGACCTATTTTTGAACCCCTTATGGCCTACCAGTAACAATTCATGAAGTTTAAAAAAAAAGGTTTACCTTGTTTATCTGAGAAAAACTTTGTTCATATTAGAAATACTACAGTACGGTATCTGCTATATTTGTTCGCGTCTTCGAGATGCGTAGAATTGACAACCTATGGACAAACCTTCCATGACCTCTTATGATCTAGCAATACTGATTTATAAGTTAAAAAAATTCATTGTCAATGCTGTTGATATAAGGAAAACTTTTTTAATATTGGGGATACGGAAAACACGACTTTTGGCATTTATCTGTAAATTCAGGTCGAAATGGGTCAACTTCGACAGTTGACAATGTTTTTTTTAATTACAGGTATTTACGTCTACTTAAATTCATCTGACAGCCATTTTCAGATCTGGCGATCAGGATCCGAGCTACAGAGAAACAAAAAAAGAACATGTGATTTTTGGCCAAAAATTGAGAAAAAATCGGGGTTTTTTTGGAAGGCTGTAACTCCTAGACTATTGGTGGTAGATCAACTAATTTTTTTTAGTTTTACACAACATTTTTCCAACCAGATGACTGAGCTATCACCAATTTGCCTATTTACGAATCACCTTTTATTGATGAAATTCCACTTTCTGATAATAGCATTTTTGGCTTATCTTATACATTAAATAATTGTTTGACGTTCAGCCAATTTCACTGATGACATTAATATACATTTTTTTTAAATTTGTTTTACTTATCAAATCAAATACAAATATTTGATGCAACATTTTTATTACTATTTTTTTATTATTAATTATGTAATTAAAGAAAAAGATTATCAATGAACCGCGTGGCGGTAACCAATCTGTCCAATATTTGAAAAATGTTAAAGATAGTCGTTTAAATAAAATTTAAAAAAATCACACACTTTCAAGTCAAAAAATTACTAAAATTAAAAATTAAATTTGTAATTGCCGACATTTTAAATATTTTTTTACTTTTATCTCTAAAATTTTAACTTTTCAAACAGCAATTTTTAATTTAAAAATTACATAATTAATAATTAAATTAATTAACCGAACTGTCTACCGTTACGGAATTTTCCGTAAGATTACCCACTTTTCCAGCTCGTTCAGGAGTGACGTTAGGAAAATGTGTGTAATACTGGCGCTACCGCTATACCTTATCAGTAAATTTTACAGAAAATTCCATAATGCTAGTCAGTGTCTATTTATAATTTATATAATCATGCAATTTAAAAAAAAAATCTATTTGTGGACTGCATCTCATCTGGAAAGATTATGAATTAAAATGTTTATAAAGTTATAAAACAATCACTTAGATATATATATCTTTATATAACAATATTTTTAAAGAATATTAGATGAATTAAAATTGAAAAAGAAGAAAGAATTTATCAAGTAAGAAGTGAATTTTTGGCTAAAATTTCGGTAATTTGTGTTGTATATTCTTTGGTATCATGAACTATTCTTTTTTAGATTTATTTATAAGTAGTCGTTTCGGTTTTTTCTTAAGTAGGGGAAACCTCCCTACAGTGGATAGCTTCCTACAGTGGACATTTGTAAATAAAAGCGAAATGCCTAAAGTAAACCTAATTTGCGCATTTGGTATGATTTAAGTTGATAAAAATGCATCATAAGACAGAATTTCATGTTATACCTAATTATAATAAAAGAAAAAAGTATAAAAAACTATTTTTGACATAACCAAGAAACTTTGTCCTCCAATTTATTAATTTTTTCCAAGTATCTCAATTTTTTCAGAATGATTTTGTTTATTAATATATGTTCCTTGGTCATTAAACCATAATATTTTTCACCCTAGAAGCTTACGTTCTATGTAAGAAAACTATTATAAATATAATCCTTGAGGCTCTCATTTTCCTACTATGGATACCAGCGTCATCCCTACAGTGGATTTTCAGTTAAAAGTTTTAGATAATTTGCACTCATAGGTTGGTACTGAAATAGCAGAAGGCAGAATCAGCTGATACTTTGAACATAGCTGCAGCGTAATGTAATTGGGAGTAATTTTAAATTTCCCTCAAGTAGAAATAACCTCACCATGCCCAATTTCTGTGTAGGTATTTTCTAGGTACTTTTGACATGGCAAGATTGGTGGCAATCATAACCCCACCGCACCTGTCCACTGAAAGGCATGTAGTGAAATATGAGCGAAATAACTGACATTATATTTTTGCTAATTTTATGCAAAATCGAAATTATATCACTTTTTTCTTTTTTCTGATAGTCGCGTCGGTATAAAATATAATTTAGGGGTACGCATAAAAACATCTTTCTATTCTGATTCGCGGTGTAGAATCGAATGTCCACTGTAGGGCGAACCAGCCAACACTGGACAAAATTTTACCACCTCAAAATAATATCAATAGCTTTTTATTCGTTAATGATTTGATTTTTACTGATATCTCATCACATGAGTAAATATATATCAGCTTCATTTGTGTCAGAACAGCTCTTTAATATATATCCTATTTTGTGTTTACTGAAATCTACCAATTTTTGCTATCCACTGTAGGGAGGTTTCCCCTAGTCGTTTTGAAATTCTAAATTTTGCTGATTCTGTACTATCCCATTCTACAACGTATCTAGATATAATAATTATATCTAGATTAGAGATTTCTCCTATCTTACCATTAATGTAGATAGTACTCATTTTGAACATAAATGTATTATTTTTTAATTTATAATATATTATCTTACAAAAAAATAAAATTGATAAAATTATAGAAATCATATATGCATATTTATATAAACATTGAAAACTCAAAAATATACTGATAAAAAATCGCAAATGAAAATATACCAAAATGACAAACGCCAATTAACCAAACATTTTTGTACACTTTCCAAAATTAAAAAATCGGAAAACGAAGCTTTGTAAGATGAAAATTTTCGAACCTAATTTCATTAAATATCGTGAGAAATGACAAAAAAGAATTTGAGAAATTCGAATTGATATAATTCGATAAAATGATAACAGCTATCTCCATACAAACATTTTTTAATTTTTCCTTCATAAGTAAAATTTTGTATTAAATATTAAGAATATCGTGTTGCTACCAGAATTTCTTCGAAAGTCTCTCCGTATCAATAAATATTCATAATTAGAAGAATGTTTGATGGTATAATCTAAAATTATTTTATACATCTATCTCTATCTTTCTCTGGCTTTTCTGTTCTTTCAATTTTCTGTTTTCTATTTTTTCTGTTAATTTAAATTAAATTTATAGAGCATATTTATATCGAAAATTACATAAATGTTTACAAATCGAAAAAAAGACTATGGAACTTTACATGCAACTACCTCCCTCTATAAGGAAGCAAATTTATTAGATACTTATGAAGAATCAAGATGCCTCATTAATTCGACTTAATGTAGAAAATGCAGTTGGACCTTAATTTCCAGAAGAAATGGATCGTTGGGTCGATAAAGTGGCAATAGTGACGGAAGCGAGTTCAAGAATTGGGAAAGCAATTGTCAAAATATTAATTAAAAATGGTGTCAAAGTCGTTGGCTTGGCCAGGAGACTGGAAAAATGGAGAAATTGAAAAGTGAATTATTCGTTTTCTCATTTTACAAAGTTCAACTGAAAGTTATAAAAATATTATGGATGTAAATGTTATCGCACCAGCAATTTGTACAAGAGAGGCAATTAAGATAATAACGAGAGCTAAAAATATATCTGGGCATATTATCAACATTAGCAGGTAATTAGAAAATGTGGAAATATTTTTGAAACGTATCAAGAAATTTCTAAATGATCAAATTTTTATACTCTAGCACGGCTGAAAAAGTGTTCCCTCCGAGTTTATTCCTTAATATGTGTGGTCCCAGCAAATTCACTTTAACGGCGATGACACAAGCTACTTGAGTCTCAATTGGAACATATTCAGAGTCCAATCAAGTTACGGTGAAGAAATACATTTTTGAAATCTAATTTTCGTTTACATATATTCCTATTGTAAAATAGGATACTAAATTTTAGTGTATATTTTGAATAGTTTAAGCCCTGGATTTGTTAAAACGACTACAGTGCCACAAGAAATATTGGAAACAAAACCATTCCTTGACACTGAAGATATTGCAAAAGGAGTAATTTATGCTTTATCAACACCATCACACGTTCAGGTAAATATTTATCCTTGATAATTGTCAAAATTAGTGCCTGGGAATCGTAGAGAAAAATGTAATGTGTTTATTCTAGGTGAAGGATTTAACACTCACTCCAGTTTCATTTGCTCGAGGCTAAGAAATAAAAAATTGTAAAGAAACAGAATTGATGTATTGATGTGTGTAGAATACAAAAAAATGGATTTTTTAAAAAGATGATGCAATTTGTCAATTATTAAAAAGATAGAAATTTCATTCAAATAAATTAATCCTTATGTCCACCCTATTACACCATATAAAAGACAAGTTTTTGAAAAACGACACCAGATAAGAAAAAAAAATGAACAAGTTGATTGCTTACCTACCTCTGGTTGTGATTTAACTCGCCAATTCGCGAAGAATGTATAAAATTGTCACCCGTGCATAATGGGTATACTTTACGCACACCTGTGACGCCGCGTGCATAATGACCGTACATTATGTACGGTGACGTGACTGCTTTAAAGGCCTACTTTACACATAACTTTGGGGCACGTAAAGTGCAACTTTAGAGGTAGATGTTGCAAAAACTTATTTTTGTTCTTTTTTTTTATAGGACGTGTACTTTTTGTTTGGATTGTGAAAATAACATTGCAAATAAACAAAAATAGATTTTTAGGAAAAAGAAACAAGGTACGATAAAAAATTACTTGACAAAAGTTGTTTAGCCAAAAAAGATCTAAAACTTTGTTAAGAATAATTCTTTAAGAGAGATCGTAGTTTTTGTTTCATTCGTGAAAAAATACATTGAAAATGAAAAAATTAAATTTTTGAAAAAATGACTCAACGTATGTACAATAAAATTTTCACTAATAAAATATTTCTCCCAAATTATATATAGAATTTTTCTTAGAGTCACTTATTTACGCTAGGACGCGTATTTTTTGTTTCAACCGTAAAAGATAATATTGAAAACCAACAAATTAAATTTTTTTAAACACAAGATGCAAAAAAAATGTTTGATAATCAAATTGCTTGCCTGAATAAGATTTACAAATTTTCTTCCGACCATTTTTTGAAAGGACGCACGCTTTTTTCAAATTTTACAGACAAGACAATGGAAATACGTCTGTTTCAATATTGGTGCATTTCGTGAATTGTAATTATATACATTTACTATATTGATACATTTTTCAGGGCAGCTGCGTATAAATAATTAAATATTACCCCAAAGTAAGGAACAAATATTGAAGTAATCATAAACAATAAAATTTGTACTTTATTTTGCAATATCTAGATAAGCAATCTCGGACCGAGGTACAGAAAATAATATAATATACATTTAATATAATAGAGTTGAACATGATACAGAAAAGTTTGCGTTTTGGACATATGAACTTTAATCGAGTGCGAAGCGCGAGACACGTGATGAGAATGTGTTCGTGAAAGCCGAAACTCACAATCAGGAAATCACAGTTGGCGATGGGTTGACCTTTAATTTTAGAAGGTCTATGCACAAATGTGGGGGAAGTACAAAAACCGAGTGCGAAAACTTGTTACCAATCGGTGCGATAGATAAGATTGTAGGGATGCGCACAGGTAAAAGAAATCCATATTTTAACATTTAATATGAATAATTAAAGTTTACAATTAATAAAGATATCGTATTTTTTTAATACATGTCGAGAATATGCTGCCATAGATTTCTAGATAAAATATAAAACAAAAACTTTGGATAAAAAATGCATTTGGGTAAACGTCCCAGTAATCGTGACGCCAATTTTCTTGCTTTTTATGTTATTTGAATTATTTGAAATTCCATTTCACATTAAAACATGCTAAAAATAAATGGATTCTACAATTAAATATTATTTTTAACATGTTTTTTTAACAATATATTCAAATTAGAACCAAGCTTTACGATTATTAGAACCATCACTATTACCGGGACATTTACCTTATTGTTGAATTATTGTAAAAAAATTAAACTTTTCACCTGTGCTCACCTCTGGTATAAATCAAATGTTTTCTCTTTTTCCGTGTAGATTATAAAATTCATCAATTCTGAGGAGAATTTCATTGATTTTATATAATTCGAAAAAATGGTTTCGCAAAATGAAGAAATTGAAAAAATTGAAATTCAATTGTTGTTTAAAATTGACAAAAAAAATAATATTCTTTGAAATCTAAATAATTTAAGCGATAAATTCAGTGATAAGCATCTTATCACGCAATGCGTCAATTACAGCAAACATTTCTAATTCATGAATTTAGTTTCATTAAATCGAATCAGTGTAGAAAATTCAGTTGGACTTTAATTTCCTGAAGAAATGGATCGTTGGGTCAATAAAGTGGCAATAGTGACGGGAGCGATTTCCGGAATTGGAGAAGCAATTGTCAAAGTATTAATTAAAAATGGGGTCAAAGTCATTGGCTTGGCCAGGAGATTGGAAAAAATTGGAAAAATTGAAAAGTGAATTAAAAAACGAAAGTGGAACTTTTTTTCCTATTCAATGTGATGTATCCAAGGAAGAGGATATTTTGATGGCCTTCAGATGGACAGAGAAACAATTAGGTGGTGTCGATATCCTTATAAATAATGCAGGAATAGGGTATATTGGACTAATGATAGGTAAGAATAATTGATTCCAAGTGCACATTCCATATTTTATTTTTCATACTAAATTAAAGGTAGGTCTATACGTCCCGATACAAGCGACGTCCCCTTTCCTTTTGCAGCTTCCCCTTTGCAAGTCCGTACGCACTGTCAGGATTTTTAGTCAGCCTAAATTAAATTCTTATTGCATCTTTAATTTTTTGCAGAATTACTGTATGAATTATTTTTACTTATTTTAGAAAGTTCAACTGAAAGTGATAAAAAGATTATGGATGTAAATGTTATCGCACCAGCAATCTGTACAAGAGAGGCAATTAAGATAATGAGAAATAAAAATATGCCTGGGCATATTATCAACATTAACAGGTCACTAGAAAATCTGTAAATATTTTTTCAAATGTTTTTAAAAAAAGGTTGAACCATCAAATTTATATATTTTAGCACGGCTGGAAAAGTGTGCCCTTCGACATTATTTCTTAATATGTATGGTCCCAGCAAATTCGCTTCATCAGCAATGACGCAAGTTATTGAGTCTGAATTGGAACATATTCAGAGTCCAATCAAAATTACGGTAAAAAATTATTCTTCTTTTGAAATTTAATTTTTGTTTACATACATTTATATTGTAAATTAGTATACTGAATTTTAGTGTTTATTTTTAAGAGTGTACACCCTGGAATGGTTAACACGCCTATATTACCACAAGAAACATTGGAAGCAAATCCATTTCTTGACACCGAAGATATTGCAGATGGTGTAATTTATGCCTTATCATCACCACCACACGTTCAAGTAAATATTATTTTAACTTATTGTCCAAATTTATGTCTAGGAATTGTAGAAAAAAATTGTATGTGTTTCTTCTAGGTGAAGGATTTAACACTCACTCCAGTCCCATTTGCTCGAGGTAAAGGAACAAAGAATTAAAAACAAAAAAATCTTTGAAGTAGTGTATGTAGAATACAAATAAATGGATTTTAATAAAAATATAATACAATTTAATAATGAATTATCTTGAAAAATAAAATTGTAATAAAATAAACGAATTTTCAGGTTCACCCTTTGAAGATAAGGGCCGACAATAAAATAGGTTACCGATTAGAGGGGTGAGGTGTCGCGCCAGAAATTATGGTTGTCAACAGGGGGAGGGATCAGAAACAGTTCATAATTCATTTCGTTTGGTTGAAAATGATACTCTTTGCTTGAAAATTGTATTATTTTGCTAAAAATTAATTTCTTAATTGAAAATTTATCTTTTTGGTAGAAAATTTAAATATTTTGTTGAAACTTCGTTTCACTTTTCAACTAAGAACTTTCCTGTTGCAGTTTCGCTTGAAAGCATATATATTTTAGTTAAAAAGTCAACTATTTCGTTGAAAAGCCATGTATTTAGATAGAACTTCGTCTTTTTTGGTAGAAAATTATTGGTATTGATCAGAAGATCATACTTTTGGTTGAAAATCCAATTATTTAGTTGAAAATTGATCTTTTCAGTTGAAAATTCCCCTATTTGGTTATAATTCTTCGTATTTTGCAAAAAATTTGTCATTTTTGGTAGAAAATTAATTTTCTTGGTTAAGAAATAATTTTTGTTGCTGTTGAAGGTTCATAACTCTAGTTCAGAATTCATCTCTTTAGTTGAGAGTTTAACTATTTCGTTGAAAATTCGTTTAATTTTCTTTCAAAATAATTGTCTAGCTGAAAATTCAAGTATTTGATTTTTGATTGAAAACGTATGGTTTTTAGTAAAAAATTCACCTATCTGTTTGAAACTGTATCCCTTTTAGTTAAAAGTTCAAGTATTCGGTTGATAATTCATATATTTTGTCGACACTAGATCTTTTTTGGTGGAAGAATAATCTTCTTGGTTAAACAATCATCTCTTTGGTTGAAAATTCATCTATTTGGTTGAATGTTGATGTCTTTTTTTGAAAATTCATTTTTTTAAAGTTCATAATGTTATTTGAAAATTCATCTCTGTGGTGGAAAATTTAATTGTATCACTGAACATTCTTTTTTTTCTGTCGAGAATAATTAAGTATTTTTAATTGACTATGTAACTATTACATTTTTGGCTGAAAATTGATATTTTTAATTGAAAATTGATATATTCTAGTTGAAAATACAACTATTTGATTTGAAATTCAAATTAATATTCTTGATTGAAAATTAATCTGTTTTGACTTTAAATTGAAATCTGTTTTGGTTGAAGTAACAAAATATTGCATATTTCGTTGAAAATTCTTCTTTTTTTTTAAAATCCACAACATCACTACATGGTTTAAAGTTGAACTGTTTTGTAAAACATTCATCTTTATGGCTTGAAAATTCAACAAGTTGGTAGAAAATGAAACTATTTGATTGAAAATTAACTTTTTTGTTGAAAATTTATATATTTTGATGAAAACTAAAACTATTCATTTAAAAATTCAACTATTTGGTTGAAAAGTCATATTTTTAGGTTGAAAATTCAATTTGAATTTCGTTATCTTTCGTCCAAATTTAATTTTTTAACTGATAATTTAATTATTCCATTTTTGGTTGAAAATAAACCCTTTATGAGTTGGAAATTGAAATATTTGGTTTAAAATGCATCTTTGTAGGTTGAAAATTAAAATATTTGATAAAAGATTAAACTATTTTGTTGAAGTCATATTTGGCTTAAAAATTGAAGCAGTTGTTCCAAAGTTTAATTATTTTCATAAAAACTCGCCTCTTTTGATTTCAAGCTTAACTATCTGGTTGTTAATGCGTCTGCTTGGTTAAAAATAAATTTGCGTTCATGAGAAGTTATTTCTTTTTTGGTTGAAAATTTAACTATTTTTTGAAATCTTGAAATCAATTTGAAATGTTAGAAATTTAAAACGTTTCATATTGAATTTATAATTGTACCTACAATAATTTTTTTGTCAAAAATCACCCTGTCAACCTGTTTTGAGAGCATTTTGGTCTCTGAAGTTTGACATTTTAATTTTTTAAATTATTCTTGATTCATTACCTAATTCATTTAGTCAATGGCTGCGTTATTTTCGGGGGTGGGTCAACAACAAAACTATGGACGTCAACGAGGGGCGACGCGGGGGGGGGGGGGGTGGAAAAAATGTCCCAAAATTGTTAACGTAGTTTATGGATGACCCCTAAGTAATTTCTCGGAAAACAAACTAACCGTATCCCATTGGGTCATGAGCTCACTGGTTATGATGCATCAGAATGTCACGTAAATCATGGAAAATACTCGTAACAAGGTCTGTGCGGGAAATAGCGATTAATTTCGGGAAACGTGCATCTGCCTTCTATATGGTTTATATCAATTCTCTTTATAGTAGCTGCAGTCTAACGCAGGCACCAATGGTATTTCGGGATTTCAGCTCTAAACCCCAGTAAAGAAACAATGTACAATCATTTATATATATATTTGCTGAATTTAACAAATAGTTTAAGGCACGTTATCAGCAGTATTTATCAAGAAAAAATTTTTAAAAAATAAATTAGGTAATACAAAAAACTGAGAACGATCTGAAAGGAACGAAAGCGACTTACATGCTAAATTGTTAACTTCTCATACGAGAAAATATATATATTATATATTATATATATATATATATATATATATTATATATTATATACGAAAATCAGTATAGGCCTATAATGATTTTCTGATAACGAATTTCCAATAATTTTTTCGCAGAAGTCCTTGGCCCATCCAGGAGATTGGAAAAATGGAAAAATTGGAAATTCAATTGTTTTAATAAAAGTGAGCATTTAAAAGTGAGCATTCAAAATAGTACATAGAACGATTGATTTCAGATCACCAACAATCTCATATAAAACTACACAAAAATAGCGATTCTGCACAAATAAACTTCACACATCCGTTAAAACGTTTAGAAAATATTTTTAAATCCATTGAAATCTTTTAGCCCGATTTGAATTCCATTGGAATCTTTTATACAGTTAGAAATCTATGGAAAACATTGAATATCGCTTGGAAATAATACGAATAAAATTTATTCACAAAAGTTCTATGGAAATCCCTTGAAATCTGTTAAATCTCCTGAAATCATTGAAATACTTGGAGATCTCCAATCAAATCCCTTAAGACAGTTGTCATGCCAAAATCAGGTCTCCTAAAGAAAGTCTTCTTTGATTTTAAGAATGAAAGTGATATTATAAGTCATGTCTTAAAAAAGAAAAAATATCATACCAATTTCTCAAAAACGGTTGAATTTGGATAAATCGTGGCTTATTTCTTCGGGGAAACATTTTCTGCAATTCTACTGTTTGAAATTTTGAAAATAAGTAAATTTTTCTTAAATATAGTAATTTCTTTTAAAAATTTGTTCTTAAAAAAAAATTGTTTTTAAGTTTTCAGCCAAAGAAAAGTTAACTTCAAAATTGGCAACAATAGAATTCTAGAGAATATTTTTCCCAACAAAATTAGTCATCATTCATTAAAATTCAACCATTTTTCAGAAATTAGTCGGAAGCGATAGTAAGAGAGAAGTCAATTGTAAAAAACATTTTTAAACTAATTTTTTTGCTAGTTTTAAAATCTTTTCATCATAACTATAATGTTCTTCATTTGAAATGTTGCCATCAGCCTATGCATAAACATTATATATAATTTATGCATAGTTGAAGAACATTGATTGTTTGAAAATTAAAATTAAGGCATTTATTAAACTTCTTGAGAAAAACGTTCAATTCTCTAGAAATCTTTGGAATTTCATCTCTGAAAATCCTACAAAATTCTTTGAATTCCCTTAAAATTTTGTAAATCTCTTTAAATCTTTTGGAGTCGTTTGAAGTAACTTCAAATCTTCGAAATCCTTTAAAATGTTGTATATTTCTTCATATCCCTGAAACTGTTGAAATGAGTATGAATCCTTCGAAACCTTTCAAATCTTTGGAGATTCAATAAAATCCTTCAAATCTTGTGAAAATCCGTAACATCCCTCAAAATTTTTAGACTCGCTAAGACTTTCTTAAAACTTCATTTATTTTCCAAAGTTCTCAAGAAATCCTGTAAAATCAAGCTTAAAATCTTTAGAATTACATTTTTTCATTAAAAAATGGCTTAAAAGGCGATTCATGAATCGAGAACAAAATTATTTCCTTTCCTGGTGACAAAAAGATCATTCGAAAACGAAAAGTATTACATTTTAAAATTAAATTCTGCGTTAGAAAAAAAATTATTTAAAAGAAAGATAGTAAAGACAGACATTTTCAAATTTAGGTAGCGCTTTATCAATTATTACAGCTTCATCATATTTCGTATGCTCCTAAATCAAGACTATATTATAAAAGAGCACTTTTCTCTTAATAAAGCATTATATTCATAACGATCTTAGAATTTTTCCCGACTTTTAATTTTTACACGTTCCAGTTTTTCCAGATAAAAGCCCAACCTCATTGTTTCGAAGTTCCTTTACTTAAAAATGTTCCTTGAACTCTGTCACATTATTAAATAATTCTCAGAATAAAGATAATAAGAAATAATATATCTGTATACATACTTTATACTATTATGTATAAGGATGTCACAAAACGATTTCAATTTAATTATTTAGCTATGAAGGCTTCCAATGGAAAATTCTAAAATTTGCAGTAAATTAAATTTTGTCATTTTTATTTAAGATTCTAACTTAGGCCATTTTGATCAGTTCTAAAAGAAGATTCCGTTTTAAACCATACAGTTCTTATACTTTTTTCATAAGGGCTGTTCCTTTCACTTTAAAAATAAATTTAATAATGTTGATGGATTCATTTTAGAATTACTAGAAAAGAAACACGCGCAGTATGCGCGTGATTATTGATTATTTTCATAATTGAAATACTGTGTTGTATTCCACCAAAAAGGGGTAACTTCATAAAAAATATGTATTTTCAATTAATTAAGCACTTCATTTATAACTTCCAATATTTAAAGTATGGAAATTTGTCAGAAAATGGATAGATTCATGGACCACGAAACCTATATAAATAATAAAAATAAATATTTATTTATTTTAAAGTTCTTATGCCTCAGTATTAAATAAGGGTTTAACTTCTGCTGAAATTTTTTAAAACATTCCAAAATTTCTTGAAATGCCTCGAAATCTTCTGAAGGCCATGATATCCTATTAATTTCTCTGAAACCACGCTCGAATACTTCAAAAAATTTCAAGAAGTATTTAAATCCGTCATAATCGACTGAAAATTTTAGAAAGCCCGTTAAATCCCATACGTTTTTTTGAAATCCGTTGAAATTATTCGAAATGCCTCATATTTTCAAAACCTGTTAAAATTATTTGAAGTTCCTAGAGTCCGATTGGAATCTTTTAAAATATTTTGTAAACTTTAGATTTCCTCTGGCATTCCTTAAAATGAAATCCTGTGAAATGCCTCAAAAACTTTAAAAATAACTTGAAATCTTGTGAAATCCTTTAAAATATTCTGAAATACTTCGACAAACTATACAATCGTTTCAGATAATTGGGGGTGAAAACTGTTATAAAATCGTTAAAATCTATGTCCATAAAAATCATTTGAAATCCATAAAAATTCATTCATAAGCCAGGAAATTAAAAGATTACTTGCAATCCTTTTGAAAATGATGTAAAATCTCTCGAAACCTTTTGAAATACTTCGAAAATTGCTGACAACTTTTGAAATACTTATCGATCCCTAAACATGATTTGGAGTCTTTTGAAACCTTTCAAAGTTTTGTGATATGTTCTGAAATATTTTGAAGCCCGTTGAAAACGCTATAAATCTCTCAAACCTCCTTGAAATCTTCTGAAATCGATTAAAAAGCATAGATATTCTGTAAAAGTCTTTGAGATATTCACAGTGTCTGGAAATTATTTGAAATCGCTTGAAATGTTTCTAAATCCCTTCAAATCCCGTAAAATTCTTTTTAATCTCTTTCTTTTTAAATTACTTGAAATTACTTCTTGAAATTCCTAGAACTTCCTCTAAATCTGTGGAAATCACTTAAAATAATTAGAAATCTCTTGAAATATTTCGAAATACGAGGTCAGTCCGGAAAGTATCCGACCTTGTACTTTAACTTTGTACCTGGTTGTGCTAGTGTCGACCAGCGTAGGCAACTGCGTTAACGTCTAACCATGTACGCGTTGCATTTCAGGATGACGGAACGCACCAAACAAAAAGCGTGCATTCAATTTTGCCAAAAACTTTGCCATTTTTGTTTGGAAACCATCGCTATGATTCGGAAAGTATATGATGATGAGTCTATGAGTGCTATTTAAATTAAAGAATGGTTTAGGTGATTTAATGGTCAACGGCGATACCACGCTGAAAACACCAGTTCCCGTTAGATCACTGAAGTTAAGCAGCGTTGGGCGCGGTTAGTACTTGGATGGGTGACCGTTCGGGGAATACTGCGTGTTGTTGACCCGTCGTGGGTGTGGTGGACCCACACTGGTAGTATTTATCCACCTAGAAACACTACCCGAATCGGGTAGTGAGGCAATGAACTTTCGAGTTCGAAATGCTAATCAATTTTTTATTTTTTTATTTTAGGTGATTTAAAATCGGTCGCACTTGAAATGTGGAATGAGTGCAAGTGTTAGTTGATAGAAATCTGGGGAAGCGCCGCGTGGCTGGAAAATCCATTCCGAGCCTGCTGACGGAAGAGCAAAAGAATTATCGTGTGGAAGTGGCCCTGGACAATTTCGAGTCATTCAAAAACAACCGGTAAATGTTCAAAAAGTTCATGGAATAATGGTAAGGAGATTAGTCATGGATGTATAGCTATGGCCTTGAAACAAAGGCACCATCTTCGCAGTGGAAGACACCTGCATCCCCGAGAGCATTGTGTTGTACACCATGAATACGTCCAAAAGGTCAGAAAAAACAAAGAGTATCACCAAGAAGTTCTGAAGTGATTACGTGATTACGTGACGCAGTAAGAAGGAAGCGGTCTGATTTAAGGAAAAGTGGCAACTGGGTCCATCACCACAACTCACCCGCTCATTTATCGCACCTCAATCAGCAATTTCTGGTGAAACATGGCCTCAAAAAACTTCGTCAGCCTGATATAGTCCTCACCTGGCTCCCAGTGATTTCTGGCTGTTTTTTCCAAATTGAAGTATCCTCTGAGAGCAAAAAGAATTCAAGGCATAGAGGAAATAAAACAGAATCCGACCCAGCAGCTGCTAGCTATTACGAAGGGTGAATTGAGGAGGACATCATGGCCATTGGCCAGAATCACCTCTTATTCCTAGTACAGCATAAGGTGGGATACTTTACGGATGGACCTCCTACTTCGGAAACGTTGAAATTTTTAAAAACTTTCCAAACCCAGAGATGTATTCCTCGATTCAGTGGAATCTTTGAAATTCTAGTATGTGGTGTATGCTTTGAATTCGAATGATTAACTCGTCGGTAGTAAAGAATTAACAGCAATCAGTAACTTTTTTTATTCGAGGTATGTATTTGCAAGAACAATTAAATATTTCGACACCATGACAATCACCAATTAACAATAACAGTTGTAATAAGTTAAACTTTAGCAGCGGATTTCCTGTTTTATTTTCAAATGCAATAAATGAAGCAATTTCAAATAATTTACAAGCCTATTAGATTCACAACAACAATGGGTGCGAGAGTTTTTAGACATTCCGTTACACCAATTTTTTCAAATAGATTAAACTCTAGAAAATTTATATTGGAAATTATAATATAATGTTCAAATTCACATTTAATCAATTTCTGTCCAATTTGGAATAATTTAATCTCGATTCTACTGAAGCTTTCATTTTGAAATTATATGGCAGAATCATTCAGGATTCAATTTAAATATTCTTTTTTCAAATTATGAACGTTCCGAATTAAACAATTTTACAATCAGCCTTCAAAATTCAACATTTAAAAATTGAAAGGGCCTCAAATTTAAAAATTACCAATTGGAATCGTAGCCATTTTAAATAATGTTGAAAGTGACATTAAAATTGATTGGATAAGTTTTCCTACTAAAACTAACAATGAGAAAATCCCAGCTCAGAAAATAAATTTACTGTCATTTCCCGGGTACATCTCAGTCACAAAATAATTCCCTCAAAAAAATATTTATCCAGAAAAGTCTCGCACGTGTTCTGCAACCAGAATTCACTAGGGTCTAATCTTCGTAAATCTGGCTCGTAAAGTTTATCACATCACTTTTTGCCACTGGTCTATTTAGCTTGTCGTGCGTGGAAGAAAAAAAATTTCAAGTTCCGTGTAACCTGGTCGTAACTGGAATTCTAGAAGGAATCGAGGACAGTGTTCAACTGCAATGGGTAGATAAATTGCAGAGTTTCTTTGGTCGTCATGCGACCAAACTCAGTTCTTATCGTCTTCCGACCATCAAATTAATGGCACGTACTTCTCTTTTCATTAATCAAGTTTCCCTCGTTTTCATCTATGTAATTCTCAGAATAAATGTTTCAGGATGGCCTCTGAGAAGAAAAACAAATTTCTAGGCATTTCCTGCTTACCAAATATTTTTTCAAGTCATACAAATTAAAACTTGCATACCTGAAAAAATGTTCAATTCAAATATTGAATATCAGAACATTTATCAAACCATTTTATCAGACTTTTTTTGAACTCAGAGTTATTTTTTCTTCCCTTAAAAAAGCTTAGGTTCTATTCTTCAAATATTATCATGTTTAAAAAATGGACATATTATTTATTCGTAAAAATTAGCATTCAGACGCAACTGGGATTCACCAACCAACCCGATAAAAATCTTGCAGACCGGCCTACAAAAAAGTTCTACCCTATCTTTTTTTTGAAAGAGTTAGAAATATTTGAAAGATTGTCAGGGATTTCCAAGAAAATCTGCGAAGCTGAGAACCTGCCAAGTACAACTATATGAATTTGTGAGTTTGAAGCTGGTCAATAAATTTAAAAAAATAGATATATTCATAATGATATAAATAAAGAAGCGTTTTTATTGATTGCTCAGAAATATTAGAGTATTACAAAAAATTGCAAGGCATTTTAAGCTATATCCAAGTATTCGACGGATATTTTAAAGAGATTTGAAAAATTTGAAGGAATCTCAAAGGATTACAGAAGAATTGGAAGGATTTTATAGGATCTATAAAGTCTGAGGACATTTTTAAAGGATTTCAACAGATTTAATCAGATTTTCGAGGATTTAAATGATTTTAAGAATATTAAAAGCTCTCAAGATATTATAATGAATTTCTTAGGACATTTTCAGTTCAAAACATTGATTGAAAAAAAATTATACTTGTTAGGTTCAAACAAAAAAGATAATTTTTTAACAAAATAGTTGAACCCTCAACTAAGAAGATGCACTTGCAACAAAATACAAGAATTTTCATCTATACAGTTGCATTTTTTACCAAGAAAGAGGAAATTTTCACGAAAAAAAATTTAAAAAAAAAGATGTAAACTGAAACCTGGTTTCGTGCACGGTTGGGGACACGGCCCGCAGTAGCCTTTCACACAAATCCAGGGACTCTGAGCGTGAAGAGGCAGGGCTGCTTGAATCATTTAACCCCTCATCACCAAATTGGCATGGACAGCAATTCTAGGAACGCACAAATCCAGCTTACGAAAATCCAGGTTCCAGTGTATTTTCTACGTAGCATTAGAATTTTCTACCCAAAAATATAAATTTCCGAAGAAAAAAGTTCATTCTCAGCCAGATAGTTCAATTTACTTCTGAATTGTTGAATTCTCAAGCCTAAATGACGAATTTTCTACGAAAAAAGTTGAATGTTCAACCCGAAAAAGTGAATTCTCAACGAAAATTATGACAGCTGATGATTCTACGAGAAAATAATTTAATTTTCAATTTAGAAAATTTGAATTCAACCAAAAAATACAAGTTTTCAGAAAAATTGTTGAATTCTCAACCAAAAAGGATGCATTCTAAGCCCAGCAAATTAATTTTTTGCCAGAAAAAACGAATTTTCAACAAAACACATAAATTGTTGAGCAGGTAGTTCACTTTTTGAATACAAAATATCAATTTGCATTTTGAAATATCAGTTTGTATCAAGAAATGGAATAGTTATATTTCCAATTTATAACATTAATTTTCAATCAATAAAATTGAGTTTTCAACAAAAATGTCAAATTTTCCACCAAGTAGATGAATTTTCAACTAAAATCATAAATCTTTAACAAAAAAATAGATTTTTAACAAAGTAGTTCAGCTTTCAAAAAAATAATTAAATTTTTAACCAAATATAATATTGGGTTCTATTATTTCAGTTCGCATTTAACCGAAAAAAACGAGAAAAAGGGAGAATTTCATGAAAACGCAGGAAAAGAGCTATTTTTTAAACAGGGGGAAGAAGGGGAACGGGGAAAAGAGTTTGAAGTCTGAAATATAAAAATGATTTTCAAACTTATTAAGTTATTATTTAAATGAACCGTTACAGGGGCTTCTTTCGCAAAAGGTGCAAACTGTGTTAAAATTTATCATCAGGGAACATGCTCAACGTTATCTCAGTTCGTAACGTTACTTCAACTAGACCCCCTCCCCCCTTAGCAATTGCTGTTTTTGTTGCGACCCCTCCCATCCTTTCAAATTGGTAACGTAGTTTATATACGGCCTCCTATTGAGACGTTAATTAAGCAGTTCAAACCTCCCCCTCCCATACTTGCTCACCCTTCCCCTACTGCCCCTACTCACCCCCTCACTTCCCCTATTTATCGTCCCTTCATATCCCTACTTCCCCTTCCCTTACTATAAAGGTTTCTGCACGGGGCTATGACACCCCAAAAAAAAGAAATGATTGCAGAAGATTGTTATAGTTATAATCTTTTTCCCTATTTTAAATAATATTTCTCTCAGTCCTCTATTCATAAATTTCCAGAAATGTCCTAATTAATACTTTAATCTTTATGTATCTATTTTGAAACAATTTGCTATTGATCACATAATTTCTCCTACAGTAACCATTATAATTGTGAAAATTATCACATTTACCCATTTTCATCAATTTTCCAGTTCCTTTTAATCCTCTCACTTTCAAATGTTCTACTCTTCCTAACATCTATCCATTCAAGATTATAAAAATATATTCGATCTACAATCGCTTTTTCATATTTTTTGCTCTCAATATTTATTTTCACTTTCCCTCCCTCTTATGCTGTCATTTATCCTCCAATTCTAATAGGGCTTTCTTCAAAATTTCAAGTTCTTTCCTCTGTTATAACCTTTCCCCTTTATTTGTAAGCTTTCATTCTTTTCTTGCATTACATACAGGGTGTCCACGCCAGGGCTTACTGAAAATTATGCAACCCGTCTTACACGACAATGCTATTCTTATGGCCGTGTACAGCGGGTTGCATACTTTTTGGTAAGCCCTGGCGTGGACACTCTGTATAACCCGACGGTCATTGTCGTCCAATCCTAACATCCACGTAAGATATTTTGAATACCCGAACAACATTGAAATCAACACAAGATTCTCCTCCCGTAATAATATATTCTCCTACCTTTTGTATTTTTCCTCTTTCTTGTAAACCTATCAACTTCAATCCATCCATATCCATATCTTTGTACACCTTATTCACTCTGCAAATATTATCCGATTCTTTTTTCCTTTTCTTTGCTTGCCATTTTCCTTATCCATCCTGCCAATTTCCTTTATTCTCCCCCTATAATCAATACGAAAGGTATTCTCTCCATTTATCCTCTCCTGCCTCTTCCCTTCATCATCCCTCTTTTCTCCAAATTACTAGTAGATTCAATTATACCTCCTTCTTCCTTAATGATATTCACTCTTTATGTTCAAGTTCATTCAAGCTTTTTTTCTCTCCTCTTCTACACTAAAAAAATTTATTTTTTAATATCTTCCCCATTCCTCTCAGCCTTGAACTTACCAGTTCCTTTTTTCTTCTAAATCTATTAATATATTTCCTTATCTACCATTGTTTTTACATTCCTCATTTACTCAAAGTCCTTCTGCTTATTTCTCTTCTTTGTACATATCTCCTTGAAATTACTTACATCTTGTAAATATCATTCAGAAAATCCTCTCCCTCATAATCGGGGAGATTTCATTTTTCTCTCGTATCCTTTAATCATCCTTTCCTCTAATTCCTAAAAATACTAATTTCCACAGCTTCCTTTCTATTTTTATGTTTCTCACTACTTCAAGTTCCTTCTCATTCTTCTTCTCCTTTTTTCCTAGAGAACTCCTTCAGTTTTTCTTATTTTTATCTCCCTTCATTCCCTTCATCATGTTCATCCACGAATACACGTCTTTAAATTTTCGCTTGAACAATTTTTTCTACAAAATGCAAGATAAAATTTTTGATTCAAATATTGGATAGGCTGAAATAGTTTTAAAAACCCAGATCAGTTTGTGATAAAAATTTCCTTCAGTATTATTTGAATAATAATTTTCAATTTTCACAACATGGAGCAATTAA
The DNA here is from genome assembly GCA_932178445.1 of Andricus quercusramuli. Lineage (NCBI taxonomy): Eukaryota > Metazoa > Arthropoda > Insecta > Hymenoptera > Cynipidae > Andricus > Andricus quercusramuli. Next base: position 258,465 of record CAKNXH010002360.1, on the reverse strand, counting down.
GACATTTTTTATAATAATGAATTTAGAGAGTGGCACCTCGGTGTTATTATTGTCACGTCTGCGTTGGCATTTTTCAGACCTGTCTACTTGTCTATTATCGTCGCTATCGATTGCAGCTCGCGCACACGTGAACCAGAAAGCGCTACAAAATAAAAGGACCAAAAAAGGGCAGTTATTTTCTTTCAGAAAAGAGGATGACGGACCCGAAGTAAAAAACTATATGACTTGTCGAAAATTGTCTTTCATCAAGTTTTCCCAATTCTCGCAAAACTTTAGCTGTTTTCGAGAGCAGGAAGTAATTAAATTGATGGAGTGCGATAACGTGGCATATCGACTAGAAGAATATTATAGAGTAACTCAGAATTCTTCTCAAAGACCGAGAGTTTGAAGAAGAAAACTTATAGGTTTACTTTGCCATATGATTCCATAATACTATCTACTGATTTTTGGTATTTTTTCAATTTTCCTACAATAACGTTATTGATATGAATAGATGGATATTGCAACAAATACGTTGTAAGAGAACGTT
>CAKNXH010002360.1:217559-257536 GCA_932178445.1 Andricus quercusramuli | reverse complement strand
ACTAATAGATTTTAAAATAATGGATGGCGATCACTCAAGACTTCGAAAAAAAGTTCCTATTCTCCTTGTTAAATAAACAGTGATTGGAAGTAACTAGTTACTTTGTTTGGTAACGTTAGTGGTAATGAAGTTACTTTTATAAATAAGTAACGAATTTCTAACTAGCTACATTTTTTTAGTAACAGTAACTGTAAAAGTCATTACTTCTTTAGTTACTTTAGAAATGTAGTTCGAGAGTCTTTTTTACGACAATCAGTGAAGAACCCCACACCAAATGTGCAGAAAATTGTTTTTAGCCAAATGTCTGGTAATTATTTTTTTTTGTAATTTCGAACTATTATTAAATCATTCAAAAGGAAACCTGAGCGTTTTTAGTCAATATATTTTGTGTATAAAGGATTTTTTGGGGTCGGTTTAAAAGCTCCGTAACATTCCATTAAGAAGACCTACGACATTTCCTAGACACCAAATCCAAGAAAGATTTTTCATCAAACTACTGGGGTGAAAAATAACTTAAAAATAAGTGCAGATAGCGACATATACCACACTGTAAAAACTAGGATTCGATTTAGAACTTAATTCGGTATTAAAACAGTTCACGCAACAAAATAATCCCATTTCAGTTTGATCCGCCAATCTAATAAAATAAGGTCGATTTGTGGATTGAAATAGGCTCGAAATGAGGATCATCTGTCAATAACAAAATCTGATAAAACAAATTCTAATCTGTGACGGTTCAACACTAATTTTTACGAATTTTTAATTTCATCTATTTTTTGTTTTTTGTAAGAGTGAAGTTTGGAACAATTGAAACAATGCACCCTCTGAATCAATTTAGTTCGCTATCTCGGATCATCTATCAATCTGAAGTTAGCAAACTAAACAAGATAGAAACTGGTACTAAAATAAGACTATTTGTGAGATCATATTAGAACGCCCAAAAAAGGATCCTAGATAAAAATGAATGCCTAGTTTTTACTGTGCAGGAAAAGTGTTTTGATTTCCAAAAAACCAAAACCACTCGAGTTCTTATTATCATAGTATTGGGGTTGGAAATCAATTTACAATAAATGTGAGAAACATATACCCTAGGAGGGAAACGCGTTCAATTTATTTTAAGGGTTGTTTAACATCCTCTAAACATTCAAACAAGAAAATCGATATATCCATAAAACCAAAACCACAGGAATTTTTTATTATACTGTTAGGGAAAGTTGAATTTTTGATCGCAATTCGAATTTAACCGAGGTCCAATTTTAAAGTAGTCTCTCTCTGAGATCGTCAAATTTCACATTTATTTCCTAGAACAATTAAAACTTTTTGAAATAGAAATTTTTTTACCTCAATTTCACAACACTTCGGCTCGGGTTTGGACATTTATTTTATCTATAGTGATTTCGATTTTTCAGAATGTTTTTTCGCTCTGAAGAGAAATTCCCATTTTTTTAGTTATCTAATTCTATACTGCCACCCTTTAATTAAAGAACAAAGACATTTATTTATTTACTTTTTTTTAACTCTTATTTTTTAATTAATTAAAAAGGGTGAAGGGGACCAGTAGTACATGTCAATGAAAAGGAAAATCAAACACTAAGAACTTTCATTTATTTTTTATTCATCTTTTTTTTCTAATTAATTTTGATTTTGAATTTTCTCATTCAAAAGCCACTTTTAAATGAATGATAGAATAGAAATAAACCATACAACAGACTGGAAAGGGGAACTAATTCCTTTTCAGATTACTATTAATTTAATATTAGTATTATATAACTATGACTTATATAGGGTAAATTATTCATAGTGGTGCATAAATAAATACTGACGGTCATATGAGTCCACTTTAACATTAGATATTCGTCACTTTATTACGTTCTATTGATGTACAGAGAGATTTCATGTTTCTCGTTAAATGTGAAATACTAGAACACTACCCTTCTAGGGGTTTCTGTCGGTGAAACGATATTCAACCTTGTACAGATAGCAACGGGTGCAATGAAAAAGAACGAGGAAACAGGATCGATTGGCTAGTAATCAAATAGTTCTTTTGATAGACAGAAAAACAGATCTACAATTCTGCTAATCGTCAACTTACCCTGATTTTCTGGTTGAAGCTGCGTTTCCGTTTGATTAAACCTTCTCGTAGTAGAAAGAATTTTATTCCCAATGGGAAGAAAATTTATTTCTGCATTCGAGAGAATAATTTGATAATACTTGTTCCACAAAATTAGCTTCGAGGTATATAAAATATGTAGGTAAAAACAAAAACATTGGAGAGGTAAAAAAAATTGAAAATTTTGTTTATTAGTATCACTAAAAGTAAACGCACGCTTTTACGTCCCTGGATTTTTATTTCCTAACATTAAAAATATGAACAATTTAAAAATCCGTTAATAATCTAATTTTTCAATATTAAAGATTTTTTGAAACATTATTTCTGGAAAAAGCGTTTAAAATTCGAATTGTTTCTAATTACTCAAAGTTTTCAAAATTAAAAAATGTCAGAATAAAATTTTGAAAATTGTACACAATTATTAGAAAGGAGTTGAAATTGTATAATTTCTGATTCAAAGCGTTTCAAATTGAACAATTTTATTTCAAATTAAAGAATCTCGAAATTGATTGATAATAGATAAAAATTTCGAAAAAAGGGCAACTTCGAAATGTTGAAAATTAAATACTTTCTTATTAGAATTTTTAGCGTTTAATAGTATATTATGCACCTAGGGGGAGAAAAAGTGCCTCTGCCCCTTGGCGCATACGATATTTTTTATAACAAATTGATGATTTCAGACATTTCTCGAAATACAGTCATGATTTCAGTCCATATTAGATTTTGTATAATGAAGCATGAAATTAATGCTAAATTGATCTATGGTAATTTTAGAGGTTATTCATGGTAACTTACCACAAATTACCCAAAATTAATTTCTTTTTAATTTCCATAAGTTTCTGGAAATTTATGAAAATTTGTGGTCATTCATGGTAATTTTACAGGTAAATATGGTAACTTAACCAAATTTCATTTTTTTAAATTTCCGACAATTTATAGAAAAATGCTGGTAATTTATGGTCATTTTACTGGTAAATATGGTAACATACCATAGATCACCCTGATAATCATAAAATGCGAGCTCATAGATGCATAATTTTCATTATTCCTGCCTGACGTCACTTTTTAGTCCCTACGGAGTAAAAAGTAGAGCTTTAGCCCCGCTTCATAGGCATCGAAAAGGGCTGATATCATGCATGTGTCATAAAAAATTATATAATTTTAAACTGGAAACTTTTCAATTGAAATAATTTGTAATTCGAAGCGATTAAAATTTGACAATTTGAAGTTGAAAAATAGATTGAATTGTTCAGAGTCAAGTGATATTGAAACTTTTTTACACTCAAACGCATGCAAATTCTAAGTATTTTGAATCAATTCAAATCATTTAAAAATTCCAATTTTTCACATTTTTGGGTATACTTTTTAAAATTCAACCATTGAATAACATGTAAATTCAGAACCCTACAATTGTACAATGTATACAAAGGTGTTGAACATACATATATTTATCTATCCTACACATACCTAGTATAGAAATAATAATTATACAAGCATTTAAATGCATACTTAAGGTACAGCTCATTATGTTCCATGGATGAAATAGCTAAAATACGTAATTTGAGGATATCTCGAAAACAGGATCAGGTAGGATTTCAATTTGAACGGATTTTTTATATATATTTGGGCCCAACTATCATCCCGCAAACCGTTTTTATTGTCATTTTTGTGATACCTATATTCATCCTTCCTGACCACTGTGTACCCGTCCTATCAAAAAGTGATTAATATAAGATATGTCGATCTTTTTTAAGTACATTATTTTTGTCTTTTCATATTTTTTCGTATCTCATCGTTCGACCGCAAAGTGGAATTTCTGATTTTTCATTATTTTTTTCTGGTTAAAACCAGGACCGTCGGTGGAAAAATTTGAATTTTCAATTTTTCGAAAAAAATCTTAAAAAGTTGTTATGATAATCTTGTAGGTGTTTTAAAAAGCAACGTTTTTCTTCTCCTGACTTCTTTTCATGTCGTGCATTGTTCGACTTTAAATTTGTATTTTTTTTTTGTTTGAAAAAAGTTTTAAAAGCGAATTGTTCGGCTTGCCAAGTACTACAAATAGCCATACATATAATTTTTTAATTCTGCAAAGAATTGTCTCAAAATGTTTGAAATTGCTTTAACCTTTTGAATTTGTATCCAAAATAGGTGGCTAACGAACTTGACCTTCAGTTTTCGGCATCAAAAGAGTGTACTAAAGGCCAATCTAATAGATTAATTCTTTCAAAAGTTATCGTGCTCAGAGCAAACATAACTACAGAAATATATATATGCATACATACATACATACATATAGGCATACACATTCGTAAAAACCTGTTTTTCGCGTTCAGAGGGTCTGAAAACGTGGGCATTTGACAAAAACTGGGGGGGGGGGGGGGGGGGGCAGATTTTATACAAATCTAATACCTTTTCTGATGAGAATGTAGGTAAGTCTTTACAAGAGAAGCTCAGTGCGAACATTGAATTCCATGTGAAGACGTGTGTAAACCTACGAGTGATGTATGATATTTTATTCGAAACGATCATGTTCTGAGACTGTAGAGCCCCCTGAAGAATCAGCGTTAGATAGCCCTTTACCGAAATGGTTCGAGAACGTCCCATGAAGTAAGTACTTTTTTATAATGATGGTTCTTTGCGACCTAATTGCAGATAATTGAAGATTTCACGGATTCTATTAGGTATTTTCACTTCAATCGCCAGCTGACCAGTTGACCAATCACCAATTGAGTGCTGAGGGGAAAACAATGGACCAAATGCATGGGATTTGGTCCATTTTTGCCCTATTTTGCTAATATCTTCGTAAAAAAAAGTTTTTTCTATATAAGTGTGTTGGAAAAATAGTTTTTATTTTTAATAACTATTAAATGGAATAATAAACTTACAATAATTATTATTCATACAAAGGTATTACAAAAATAATGTTTTGTCCCATGCATTTGGTCCATTGTGCAATGTGCATAGTTGCACGGTTCGGCAAAGAGCTATCTAACGCTGACTTTTCTGAAGCGTTATAGGCTCATAACATGGTGTTTTCGAATGAATTCAATTGAAGGTTAAGATACTATACGTGTTGATATGTTAAAATGAGAAGTTTCAAAAATGAATGAATTCAAAACTGCAATGACAAATTTTTAAATTCTAGACTTTGTTTAAAATTGGAGAATTTTTAAATCAGGATCTTGAAACTATAAAAATGAATCATTTTCAAATTTTGCATCACGTTTTTTAAAAATCACTCATTTTCATTCAAAACAAAACTAATAATTTAAAAATGAATGGCAAAGCATTTTCACGATATCCAATAACAAAAATGCCTTCGACATACATATTGGTCTGTAACCATCTTAAGCTTAAGAGCAAAATGAGCTTCCTCATTTTTTTAATTTCCTGGGTTCATCCGAAAAAAAGTTAAAAATAATAATAATAATAATTTTCTCAGTTCTATGTTCAATTAAGTTGATGAATTCCAGGGTTTAATCAAGAATAAAGGACAAAGGTGTGCCTGGTAACATCGCACTTGTTTCGCTTGAATTTCGTGCTTTGAAGATACCGTCTAACTAAAAGTTCAGTCAGCTGATTCCTCAGAGAGGCCATTGCTCAATTAGCGCACCCTTATTTACAATATAATTACAATTTTTCAAAAGGCTTTATTAGAAGTTTATTACAACAATTTGTTGGGGGTATTATTTCGTGGATTTCGTTGCGATGAAATGGTATCGATAAAGAACTGGAATTTTATATTAACGTAAATAATTCAACACTTTTATGAACTTTGATCTTTGAGCTCATGATTAGAAGAAGTATTTTCATTCAATGAACGACTCTTAGGCGGGTCATTCGGCGCAGACGGGAAATTCCATGTGATTGTATATAAAACAGGAAAATAACTTTATCCAAAAATTCTATCATTTTCTATCCCCTTTAACCACATTTTACTACTCTTCTTTCCAACAGTTTTATTTGATTTGATATTATTTTGATCTCACTTTCCTGGGAGGATAGATAGAGACAAAATTAGGTCAAGTTTGCTAGCACTCTGGAAAGAACGAATGAAATAAAATTGATATCGCAAAATACAAATTTGCTGATTTTCTTTTCATATGAGATTTTGTTCATGAAACTATCCTTTTGGAGATGAAATTATACACTTAAGACATGCGTAAATTCTTAAATTCAACTATTATTTTGCTTTATTTTCACATGTCAAATAATGTTCTTTAGAAAATAAGAAGCATTGCGACTGTTCCATACAGTATGGAATAAAGTCCGAGTGCTTCTGCGTGAAGAATCAGGTTTCAGTTGTTCTGTACATATATCGATTTAGGTGTATTTTTCAGTTTGATCATAAAAAGCTAAAATGTCAAAATTATTAAGAATAGACTCGATTCCATATACAGAACAACTGAAACCTGATTTCTTATATGCACTCACCCGAACTTGATTCCATACTGAATAGAGCAGTCGATATGAAATTATGTATAAATTTATTTATATCTTTTTCAACAAAGATATGAGAAAAATCCTACAATTTTTTTCAAATCCCTTAGAAAGTGAAAAAACTATCAGTCAGATGATAAAAATTGACATTGGACATGACAATTTTTTTCAAAGTGGCACATACAATACTTTAATCGTTGAAGTTGTTAATTTGTTGGAGTTGAAAATTAAACTCCCCACCTACCCTTGAGTAGCTAAAGGAATTAATAATGATAGATTAGTCGATTATAAAATAGCGGAATATCATACCAAATTATTCAAAGAAAACTTCTAAAAGAGACTTAAATTATATTCGCAATATTTTTTCAGTAAACATGTTGACAGATAAAAAGGTTTTTGGTTTAAAGTGCAAACTTCAGCGAGAGAAAATCGTTTGGAATTATAGCAATAGTTTTTGCAGTTGAAAATCAATATTCAATAATATGATAAAATCACGGAAAACCAATGAAAAGAGTCAGTTTCTACCCCCTTAATTGCTTCATTTTGGCGACAAAATAATGCCATAATTCTTTTGTTATTGAAAGAATAAAATTATTTAGAGGTTCCGCTAGGCCATTTTAGGACTGAAAAATATTTTTTTTTAGTTTTTGATAAAGAAAAACTCTTCGAAGACATTGTCGGGCTAATAATACGAAAATTTGTAATTTCATTACAATGAATGCTTCAAAATGGGTTCTGAACATTTTATTTCATTGGAATAATGTGCGCAGGATTTTTTTCTACAATTAAAAAGATAATATTATCCATAATGAATAAATGTAAAATAATGTGACAGAACAAAATCTTGAATTTCGAAATACACAACAAATATCATATTGAGAGAAAAGATTCTTTGATTCAAAGAAATTTCTTTTGGTTAAAAGAATTTTCTTTTGTTTAAAGAAATGGTTTTTTGTTTCAATAAAAACTTTCATTTCATTTTGAATGATTTTATACGTTTTAAAGTTATTTTTGACGGTTTTTTTAATTCAAGGCAAATATTATCCTGCGAGTAAAGTTTCGATAAGTTCTGCTTACAGATTTTATTGAATTTTTAATTGTTGAAAACAAGACTTATGATAAAGTTATAGTGCCTTGTGGGCAACAGGGTAAAATTACATACATTTCATGTAAAAATGAAGAAAAAATTAAAATAATAATTTGAAAAATATTTTAAAATTTGACTGTTTTGCTTGTATTATTTTAATTCTTTTATCATTTTTACATAATATTATACTCTATTGCAGAAGGTTCACCTGCTATTCTTATGTATATTTAGTCTTATTTTCAGCAATTAAAATTTTAATTAAATCGGTTCTCAAGTAAATTTTACAATTTCTAGTAACACTTCAACATGAATAATAATAATTATTGAATAATATTGATAATAACTGAGAAAAAAGGGACACATATTAATTGTAAACAACACTTCTACGATATATAGTACAATTTTGTCGAGAGAAAGGAATTTTCTACTGAATAATAAATACCCTTGATCCATATTTACCGACCGTGATCCATATAATTACCCCTGTTGACGGTACTTGATGTTTACGAATATTTAACTGTATTAAAGTCAGACAGGGGTAAATTACTATTTAAAAGGAACTATAGGTATCATTATCTTTACCAATCAAAAATGTAACTTTTTCTTAGTTACTTTTGCAAAAAAGTAACTGCTGTTACTTTTTCAGTTACTTTTGTATTTTAGAAACATATATAAGGAATATATACTAAGAGAAATAATTAACACTTTTTAGTGTAAATTATTTTAAATCACCTTGAATTCTTAAGTGTTTCATCAAATACTTTTGAATTTATGTGAATTCTTTTTGATTCCCCCTGAATTATTTAAAGTTTCCATGAAATCTACTGAATTAATTGGATACTTTTTGATTTTCAATTTTTTTTCAATTCACCGTGAAGACTTTTAAGTTCATCTTGGAGTCTTATGGATTGTATCAGATTTTTATTTACTAATTCTATTCACTCCCATTTATCTACATTCAGTGGATTTTTGTTTCATTTTGTACTATTCGCTTGAATTATTTTCCATTTATATTCCTTTTGTATGAATTTCATCGAATTCTATTAAATCACCTGAAATTTTTCTAAATTCAGACCAATTTTACATAAATCAGTGGTATCTTTTGTATTTTTTCAATTCACTTAAATTCATTTAGAATTTCTCCTGAATTCATATCAATTAATCCTGATTAATTTCATATTCTTCTGAATCCTTTGGAATTTTTTTTGATTTGTTAAAAATTTAACCTGAATTTTGTAGCATTCACCTCAACTCTTCTAATTTAACACAGTTCTCTCTGAAGTCTTTTAAAATCATCCTGAATTCTCAGGCATTTTATCAAATTCTTTTGAATTCTCTTGAAATATTCTCATTCCATATTATTTCATCGAATTCTTATAATTTCTATTATATTTCTCTAAATTCGCTCAAATTTTATTTTATTTCTTTCTTTCAATACTCTTTAATTCTGTTCAATTTGCGCTGAATTCTGTTCAGTCACATTTCACCCAATTCGATGGAAATATTTTGATTTAAACATTTTTTTCAATCATATTCTTTTAAATTCTTATGAATTTCATCAAAAAATTCCAAATAATTATTATTATTCATAATAATAATTATGAATTATTATGAATTCACTCCAATTTTACTGAAATCCGGGGAACATTTTGAATTAATTTTTTTTTTTCGACTTATTTGGAAGTTTCCCTAAATTCTTAGTAATTTATGCTGAATTCTTTTATATTTTTTGAAACTCACTTTATTTTTCAAACTCTTGCTGAATTCTTTCCAAATTACTTGAATTCTTCTAAATTTTCTTAATTCTACTCAACTAAATTGATTTATAAAATTATACTTGAGCTTTTTTTCTAATTAACCCTAAAGTCTTAAAATTACCTTGAATTTTTAGAGATTTTATCAAATTCTTTTTAATTACCTTGAACTTTCCGAGAATCACTCCAATTTTACTGCAATCAGTGGAATAATTTGAATTAAAAACTTTTTTTCAAATCACTAGAATTTTAATGAATTTTAGGGAATTTTTCTCATTTCCCTTACGCTCGTCTGAAGGCAACAGAATTTCACTTTAAATTTCACCCGATGTTATAAAATGCTATAAATGAATGAGTTTCATAATTAAATGTTACTTTCAACATATTTTCGAAAAATGTATTAAAATTAAAACAATGTTTTACGATTATGGACCATCACGATTACAATTACATTTATCTCAGTTCGTCAGCTTTTCTTTTTTTTTCGAATTTATCTTGCATTTTTTAAATTTATCTTGAATTCTTATGAATTTCATCGATTTCTTTTCGATTCTTTCAAATTAAAAACAACATTAGTCACATTATTAATACACTTTAGTCACTTTTAGTCAATTTAAGTCACTTTTTGGTTTAGAAATTAGTCACTTTTTTCCCCTGTTTTGGTTTCAGTAGGTCACTTTTTTAAGTAAATGAGGATGGGACAGCCCTATATATTCTTTGCTTATTATTCATTAGTGAACATGAAAAACATAGTTTCAAAATCAATACAGTTTACTGATTGTCATCAAAGAATCATGTGGACTTTTACTTTATCAAAGTAACTTCGTTGCCACTATCGTTAAAAAAAAAGTAACTAGTTAAAAGAAACTAGTTACTTCGCATCACAACAACAACACAACAACGCAAACACCGAAAATTTCTATTGCTTAAAAAAACACAATTAGAATTCTAAGTTTCAAAATGTTTGTACAAAGAGCAACAAACCCTAAATTGAATGTTGAAGGACATTTTTCATTCGATTTGGTCCAAAAGCTTTGCATCACAAGAGGTGGTTCAATCTCAAATGATGGCATTGTCAAAGGTTTTTCAGTCATGAAAATAATAGAGAAGCGACTTTATCGATTGATTATTCCTTTGATTGCAGGTTACATGGTTCTGCGAGTACGGTTTAACCACAAACAAAATTATTGGTTACGGTTACTGGATTCTCGTGGCATTGAAAATTGAGAGGATTGGTCCATTAATTGCCAATGTAATAGAATAATAATGAGAACTAATGCAATTGTAATTGAACAATAATTATAATCAATTCCCATGCTCAGATTTTCCCTTAAGAGCGATAACAATACTTTATCTCTCACTTTATAGCTCTCCATAATACTTAATTATTTATTGCTAACAGATAAATAAAAAAGCACGTAACAGAATGTGATACTGATATATACACATGGAAAGTACAAATTTAAATAACCATTTTTTGAAATGCTAGAAAAAATGACAATTGGTGACTGTGTTTTACAAGTAAAGCAGCTGAATAGGGACTCCACACTTTATTCTCCATCTCCCTTTTTTTCCGCTTTCTTTAAGAATTCATTTTCTTCCCTCTATTTTCGAGAAAGTTTCCCTTTTTTCGCTTAAATGCGAACTGAATTAATAGAACCCAATATTTTCATTTTTAATTTAAAATGAATTTTTGAAACCGACAATGTAACTAATTCATTTTTTGCAGCAAATTTGTTGCTTCCAGTTAAAAATTCATTTTTTTCGTTAAAAATTCAACAACATGGTTGAAAATTTAAATAATTTGTTTAAAATTCTGTTTATTAGTTTGAGATTTGAATATTTTTTGACTGAAAATTAAACTATTCCATTTTTGGTTTTTTAACTATTAACTTTTTTTATTGAGTATTCATCTTTTTTCGTCAAAAATTCAACTACTTGGTTGAACAACTTTGTTGAATATTCATTTTATTGGTTAAAGATTGAACTTTTTTCTGGAAATTCGTTTTCTTGTTCGTAAACTCATTTTTTAAACCAAAAAATTAACTATTCCATTTATGGCTAAAAATTGATCGTTTTCAGTTTAAAATTAATCTTTTTTCCTTGAAAATTAAACTACTTAGTCAAACGTTGAACTACTTTATTTTAAATTTAGTTTTTTGGTTCAAGATTGAAATATTTTGTTAAAAGTTAATGTTTTTTATTTGAAAATTAAACTATTCAATTTTTGATTGAAAATTGATCGTGTTTAGTTGAAAAAGCAACGATTAAATTTTTCATTGAGAATTCATATTTCATTTTTTGTTAAAAACTGAACGTCGATATTTTCAATTTCAAACTATTTGGTTTCGAATACATTTTTTTAACTTCTTATTTTCGGGTTGAAAACTCAACTTTTTTGTAAAAAATTCTTCATTCTTCTTTTTGGCTTCAAAATTGGAACTGTTTTGTTGAAAATTCCTCTCTTTTGATAGAATATTCTATTATTTTAGTGGAAAATTCTACTATTTGGTTGAAAATTAACTTTTTGGTTGAAAATTCCACTTTCTTGTAGAGAATTCACATTATTCCATTTCATTTTGCCCACATCGGTTTATTTTTTGAAGAGATCCGCGAAGCGCAAGTGTCGCAATGAGAATGTGATCGTCAAACTCACAGGTGTTTTGTAAACCGTTTTTAAAAACAAATTGAAAAACAATTTCAGATGAAATTTATGACTGTAGCCCATAAGGCGTTAAAATTACACTTTTTGGTTTCGAGTTATATTATTTATGATGCCTGAAAAAAATGCAGTCGAAATGCGTGCTTTAATCGTACATAAACGAGTCGAAAACGCGAGAGCGTACCCGCGCGCGCAAGGCGCAAAGAGAATCTGCCCGCGCAGCGAACATATTTTATTTTCTAAATTTCATCAGGTATATTACCTCCCTTAAACACTGGCATTATTCCAAGAGTCTAATATCAGAAATTCTATCACAAAAATTGTAAAGCTTCAAGGCATACTTCACATGCTTTCAAGATAGAATTCAATTTTCCATAACATTATTCTGACTCAACGTCAGCTGCGACAGTGAGTATAAATTGTTTCTTTGTAAGGAACTTGCAATGAAATTGTCATGAACGTTGAACTGCAATCCATTTGCATGTTAAAGAGTTTACAAAAAAGGAATTAAATATTCATATGTGACCTATCATCACCATTTAGGGCAAAAACTCACTAACTGCTGAATATTTAAAAGTTCGTACATCCAAAATTAGTAGATTCAAACTTCAAACGATTTTCCAAAAGTAGATGCTAAAATATGCATTGAAAAATAATACGTAAAGTTTGTTACACCTTAAAATGGTTGGAATTAAATTCAGTACTTGTCTGAATTTAAGATTCAATAGCAGAATGGCCGATAGCAATTTGAGCCTGAGTAAACACTTTCCAGAACAGGAGTAAAAGAAACAATGTCATCAATTTTAAACGACTTTGTTTTTGTATTAACGTAGAATCTATGTAAATCTGAATTTCATATAAAAATTTCAAAATTCAAGCTTATGGATCAAAACTATTTTCAAAAATGTTCAACCGCCATTTCGGGTTTGAAAGTTTGTACATCAAATTTAGATTGAGCGAGACAAAGAACATTAGGAATGAAATCAACAAGTGAATCAGAGCCCTTTTTTCTGGTACCACCGACACAGAAATTTCATCTGCTATATATTGATTTACACTAAAAAATGTTGAAGATTCTTCCCGATATTGCTTCTTTAATTCCATACGAATGATTTCTATAAAATCAAGTTGTTCAAGAAATTCTTAGCTATTTTTCGGGATTTTTATTTTTATTTTGTAATTTGTGGCTTGTAACACACAGTGACGCACAGTGATGAAAGAAAAGTTCAATATACAATTCCAGCTACAGTTTTCAACTGGTTAGTGTTAAGAAAAATAGAGTTAACTAAAATCTTGAAAGATTGCTACAATCTGATTTTTGAACAATTTTTTTCATTTAAACATAATATGTTGAAAAAATTGTATTATTTAAGATACGGATGCATTAATAAGACGCGTATAAGTTATTAAAAATGAGTATTATTATGAATGTGCAATCGATAATTAAATTTCAGAATGCAAAAGCTGATATTTATTAATAAATAAATTGTTATTAACAATTGTATTGTCATGAAGAATAGTAGGAAATTTTTGTATTATTTTTTTAATTCATTAAACAAGTTTTGTCTTTAATCCAATTTGAAGTAATGTGAAAACGTAAAAATCAAAATAAATTATATTTCTTATTATTATCAAGAAATTGCATAAACAAAGTGTCACTCATTCTGTTGGAACCACGTATACTACCTTATTTTAAGGTGATTACGATTACTGATTACGAATAAATTTTCGAAAATATTCGCAAATTACATTTTTAAGTTTCCATTTTCCAGCTTAAAAAATTACGATTAACATTTGAAAAAAAATTGATTAAACATTTTTGATTTATTAATGGAACAAAATTTATTTAACATATTATATTCTTCACGAGAGGCTCGGAAATCTTATTCAAAGTCTCTATAGAATCAAACAATCTAAAATTCAGAATCAAGGAACTCAAAAACAGTTGAAAAACAGTTTTAAATTACGTTGGAGATCTCGGATATCTTTTGAACCTTCCAAAATCTTCGTGAAATTTGAAAAAATACTTGAGAGATGTTACGAAATCGATCGGATCAGAGTGAAAGATCTGGAATGTTAAATCGCTCATTCTGATTTTTAAAGATTTTACGATAGCGGGATTTGCATGATTTCGAATGAATTTTTGAATTTTTATGTTAATTATAGCAATTTTTAACTTTCACTATTTTAATATTTTGAATCAATTAGCGGTTAAATATTACTATTATACAACAATAAATAAGTGCAACTCAAAAAAATAATTAAAATCAACTAATATTTAACATTAATAAAATCTTTGATCGATTTACATTTCTTTCAATGTAATATATTTCTTCTTATATTGTGTCATTATGAAATTTAATTTACTAAAAATGTAATAGTTTTTGTAGAAAAATTATAAAAGTGCATATAAAGTAACCATACCATGATTTATAACAAAGTTTCTTTATGATAAACTATCAATTGTATTTCAAAATTTGTATTTTTAACATTTTTTTCATAATTTTGACTCATTCTCTCTGTGTTTTTTCATCTAAAAAATATTTCAGGCTAGGGGGCAGACAGTTTTTGAAGTTTAAAAAACGGCATATTTTTTTTAAGTTTTTTTTTTAATAATAGAGATAATCGACTTTTGTTATATTTTAGATAATTTCAGTTGTACCGCACCGGACAGCTCAGAAAATGATTTGCTTAAATAAAAAAAATAAAAAATTGTTGTTCCAACCATAGGGTATTGTTATTATATGGAAGACAAAATATTTAGTTGACCCAATCACATTTTTCGGTTGTTGTATCAAAATATTTTGATAGATGAAGTATTTAGTTGATTCAACGAAAAAATGTTGTTGAGTTAATCGAATATTTTGTTCAATCAACCAAAATGTATTTGATTCAACCGGATTTTCATCTATATCCAAGCAAACAGTTTTTTCTTGGTTCCAGGATTTCTTTCTCAGTATAGCGAAAGATTTTGGCTGAGATAAAACATCTCTGCATTGATCGAATGGATTTAAAGAAGAATTCGATAGGATATAACGTTGCTTCAACTTTAAATATCGCTAGAAAACGTGTATTTCATTTAAATTCTTCATACGTAAACGGTCAAGGTTGTAAGGGTCGAGTGCACTTGGTTGCACTTGATTGCACTTGGTAGGTAAAATCGTCCTCGCATCGTTGCTTCCGCTTATCCATTAAAGACAAAACAAAGACACCCTTTCAGAATCATTTCAATCGTTATTAGAGCCAATAATAAAACTTCGATCCGGGTTTATGGGAAAGAAGAGTGACGCACTTACCCAAGTAGGAGCGCCTCTTATTTTTTAGTTTTCCTCTGCTTTTCCTTTCACATGTCTTCTTGTCGCATTCATGAAACTTAGCAAGTCACTTTTAATCCACTCTTACAAACTTCAAAGTACACTTCAAAAGACCGATTTTACTTCTATATCAATCGCATTTGCAATTATCAGATTTCACCCCAAGACCAACACAATTCTGTAAATAGTCTTTTTTTAATATAGAAAAAAAAACAAAATGTGTCTTCCAGAAATTCGAGATGAGTAGTCAAATATTTTTCGTAAGCTTGCCTAGTCGTCCTGAAAATTCGGTACTATTCCATCCCCTTTTCAACTCCCCAAATTTCCGGGACGACTAATATATCCTCTTTTCCATCTTCCCGAATTTTTCGGAACGACCAGACGCAGCCATAAAAAAATTAAGTTTATAAATTTAGCATAACATGTAGAAGATGAATAATATAAAAGTAATTGAATTTTATTCATTTGATTCAAGAATTAAGAGTTAAGCCTCAAGCTGGAATTTGCTTATTTCGAAAACAAAATTCCTCTTCAACGTGTAATACTTCAACGTGTAATACTCAAATGTCCCTATGCGGGAAATTTGCAAAAAAGGAAGGAAATTGTCATAGGGAATTTTTCGATATTTTTAAAAATAAAAATTAGTATGACGTCAGAGTCGAGGTCACGTTTCATGAAATGTGTCTTTGATGATAACAAAAGGCGTTCGCGTCAATGCTACTCGTGTCGACAATGTCGGTGAAGAACAATGATCATTATTACTGATTCAAAACGAAAGTGGCTTTATTGCTCATCATGGTTCCACTTTTTTATTTTCAAGGGCATTGAATGTCTTTTTTTTAAATTTAAATGAATATCAGCTTTGTGCAACTAATTTCGGCAATTTTTTTAATAATGCAGATATGTATTCTTACATCACATACAAAATCATATTTAAATGAGACTGAAGAGATTCTTCTTCGAATTTAAATCAAAGTAATTTTCCTTCATTAAAAAAATTCTATATTTCATTTCCATTTATATTTTATTGATTTTATAAAGACTTTATTTTTGGTTCACGATGATGGAGTATAAAAAAATATAAAATAAATAAGGTGATTAAAAAATATTTATTTTCCTAATACATAATAAAATAAAGAACATAAATACTTAAAAAATAAATGTTTAATAATAAGATTGACATGAAAAGAATCCTCCTTTTCGTGACGCCGGCGGATACAAATAAACCTGTGTTCGTATTAAAGATTCATTTTCTGTATGATACCTATGCAACAGTACAAATTTACATATGGAAAGGGAGATTTTGGAAAAATTGAAATCAATTCTCGAATAATGTAAAATAAATTAAATAGCTCTCATTATGGAATCGGATTGACCCCCATGAAAATGAATTTAAATTTTAGGGAAAAAATACCTTTTTAATACAAGAGAATAAGCGGCGCTTTCGCGTATTTTGCGCGATAAGCAACGCGATGCTTGCACGACGTCGGTGGTCGGATTCAAACTGAGAAGCTTGCGTCGGGACTGTCGGGACGCGACGTCCCTTCGCTCCGATTGACCCAACCCCTCCAGCCAATCCCCTGTCACCGCTTCTCCTCGAATCAGCCCTTTCCGTTGGACCGCTCGCTCGTGCATGAGGATTGAGGATACGGGGATGATATTGGTCCCGGACGTTCGCTCACGTGTTGCTTCACGAGAGATAGATATAAACAGAACTTGACAATATTCAACGCGACGTTTGCAAGTTTTGCGCTCAACTAACTTTAATTAATTCGTATTATGGAAGATTATTCTCATAATTAATTGTGAGTGCACTTTAAACTTTTCATCACGATCAGCAGAATCTTGTAAAGGGTAGAATAATATTACTTTTTTGGATCACGTAACATGAGGCTAAGCGGAACATGTTGGGTAAAGCGGGACACGCACATTTCATTCGAAAAAAGCAATAACAAGTTAAGAAATGCAAAGAAAAAAAAACAACTCTGGTAATCCACTGGACAGTTCGGTTATCCGAACTGGTAATCCGGTATAATGCGAGTAATCCATTGTAATCAGCTCTAATCCACTTGTAACACACATCGATTCCAGTTTTCCGGAGGAATCCATCCGTGATTAATACTATGTAATCCACTTGTAATCCAGCTAACTATGGAGTAATTCAGATAAACCAAGCATCCGACTTGTAATCTGTGGAATCCCTGTATTGTGGAGAAATCAATCGACTTCTAATACGAGGTAATCCACTTGTAATGCAAAGTAATCCAGATATGATCTGGAGTAATAAACTTGTAATCCAGATAATTTAGAGTAATTCGGGTAATCCAAGCTATCCTCTTGTAATCTGATGTGGACCTGGTCAGAAAAACTGGCTAGAACCTGACAAGGGTCTAACGCTTGAACTCTCCAATACCCTATGTAGGGGAAACTAGTCAGGGCCTTGTCAGCTTTTCTAGTCAATGCTTTTTTTCAAAAACTATAATCTTTGACCATTTTAAATAGAAGAATTTATCTAAAATCGCTTTGTGTGTATTATGTCGGAAAATCGCATCATTAGTGATAGAGATTGTTTTCAATTTTGCTACTCCTACCGGCAAATATTACATCTTTTTCAATGCACTCTAACCTATAAATTTTTCCTTAAATGAAAGTGTCGAAATTGCAAAAATAATCCAGCACTAAAATACCAAATTACTTTCCTGGAGATTTTGATAAAATCGATGAAGTCATATTTTTGCACTTGATCAATCTCAATCACTTTTTATTGCGTCTCTTTTTCTCTCAACACACGTGTTACAACATGAAACTTTGCAATGCCGTCATACTAACTACTAAGAGCAAAATGTGGCTTGTGTCTCGTGCCGCTAGGGTCACACTTAATGGCGCTGTATTTTTGAATGTAAAAATTCTTTGGTTCTAAAAAATGTCCAATTATTATTTGATTTTTAAATTAAATTAATACTACAATCAGGCAAAAAGATTTTGACCTGCTTTTTGCATCGTACTTTTGAATATAAAAAATTGAGACATTTATAAATAACGTACCTGGTAATTAATAAGATAAACAATATGCATATTTAAATAACATGATTCATATTTAATTCGAATTTACAATACGTCTTAAGGGCAGTGTACACAAGGAAATAATTGTAATATGCGGCTGTGTCGATTTTTGGTTTTCATTTTTGGGTAAAATGATTTTTATTCAAAAAAATACTATATTAATTACATGGTCTGAGCGCTGGGTAACGTTATAGTCTGGCTTAACAAAAGTACATCTGGCGAATACCCGACTTGTGGCTTTACCCAAAAACTCTGGTCAAAAGCAAGTAATGAGACATTATTTTATCATTCGTATATATGAGTATAATCTAACTATTTGCAAGCCGGAACAATCAGATCATATTGTGTTAATACTTACATATAGTCCTATTATGCTGCCCGCTTAGCACCATATTATAATTTATTTCATTTTATTCCGAATAGAAAAACTGGTCAGGGCCTTGTCAAAACCCTATTTTAAATGGGGCTAAATAGGGCAATTTCTGCACGGATATTGCAATTCCTAACAAACAAATAAAAAAATTTGTTTGAAATAAAAAAATTAAAATTAAAAAAAAAAGACGAAAGAAATAAAAAAAGAGAAGGAAGGGATTTGGTTGGTTGCCTTCTCATTTTTCTTTCCTCTTTTTTATTTTTTTCAAAGAAACAAATTTTTTTATTTGTTTTTTAGGAATTGCAATAGGAGCAATTTGTGGTGGTTGTCCAAATTTTTTCGTTGAATTCTTGTTATATGTTCAGGAATTCTATATATTGACTTGATTATTGGACGTTAAAAAGGGATTTTGAATTTGATTTTAGTCTGATTTAAAATTCTTGAATTTCAATCTCAGTATTTTGCAATAATCAATCCACTTCTAATTAGAACTTATACACTTAAAATACAGTGTGATCCAGTTCTAATCTGTAGTAATTCACTTGCAATCCAGATAAGTTAGAGTAATTTGGGTAATCTGAGTAACTCACTTGTAATCCAGTGCAATCTCAGTATTCCGGAGTGATCAATCGACTTCTAATACGAAGTAATCCACTTTTAATCCAGTTAATTTGGAGTACTTTATTGTAATCTGGGGTAATCCACTTGTCATTCAGATAATTTGGAGTAATTCAAGTATTCTAAGTAATCCGCTTGTAATTCAGAGTAATCCTAGTATTGGAAGTAATCAATTCACTTATAATTGAGGGTAATTTGAATAGGCAATCCAAATAATTTTCTCCTATTTTGTAGAAAATTTGTCGTTTTTTTCGTAGAAAATTAACTTTATTAACTGAAAGCCTAATTACATTCAATTTTTGTTTGAAATATATTTATAGTTGAAAATTCAACTTTCTGATAGAAAATTGTTTTTTTTTTATAGAAAATTTAACTATATTGTTGGAAATTCATTTTTTTGATTAAATATTAGACTTTTTGCCCGAAAATCTAACTATTCCATTTTCAGGATGAAAATTCTTGATTTTCGTTCAAAATGGTTTCGTTGAAAATTTAGCTATTATGTTGAAACTCCGTTTCATTTTTGGTTAAAAATTATTTTTTTTTTAACTAAAAATTAACCTATTTGTTTTTTGTTGAAACTTTGTCTTTCTTAGCTGTGAATTCATGTATATTGTTAAAAATTTGGGTTTCTCGCAGAAAATTAAGATTCTTGCTTGAAAATTCATGCATTTTGTTGAAAATTTGTCTTTTTTGGTGAAAAATTAATCTTCTAGCTTGAAGATTAACCTTTTTTGTTGAAAGTTTTTTTTTTTTTTTAAATTATTTTTTTCCACTAGAAATTTAACTGTTCCAGTTGTTCTTGTAAATTTGTCTTTTTAGATGACAATTGAACTACATACTTGCTAATTGAACTAATTCTTAAAAATTCATTTTTTGGTTTTAGTCGTATTATTTTGGTACCTCCTAATAGTAAAGGGACTGTGCTTGATCGATTGGAGGTATTTTCAACTTCCCGCTCCCACCGGAAATGGCTTATTCAGATTGGAGTCATTTTTTTGAAATGGAATGACATATTTTTCTTTATTAATTTCGATTCGACGGTATAAAGTGAGTAACTTTTGTAGGAAATTTTTTTTCTAAATCGTTTTCCACCGCAAAATGCTTTCTGAAGTCTAACTGAGCCGTCGTTCGTTTTTCACGTCAACTCGTTCTTAGTCAAGTCAGCTTTCGGAATTTTGAAATAAAATTTTTTGGGATATACTTCAGTATATCCTTCGGCTGATAGAGCAAGAGGAATTACAAAATTTATCTAAAAAAATGTTTATTATTTTTTTTCTGACGCTCTGCGCCATTTGGACTTCTCTAACTCAGGGAAACAGTCACATTTCGGAAGGCACTTTCAGGTGGAAAACGACAAATTAGAAAAAAAAAATTCCCACAAAAGTTACTCACTTTTTACCGTAGAATCGTAATCAATAAAGAAAAATATGTCATTCCATTCCAAAAAAATGACTTCCGGTCTGAAGAGGCCACTTCCAGTGAAAGCCGGAAGTTGATAATACCCCCAATCGATCGGGCACATTCCAATTACGATTAGGAGATACTATAAGAATTATTTGTTCTGTTCTGTTCTAACAGCCGACTGAGTTGTACCCACCCACGCATTTTGAAAATTACACGGAAAATTAAAAACCAAAAATTTTTTTTAGTCTATAAACGTTTCAAACTTCAGTTGGGTGTCGGTCCTGTCACATGGAGATAACCTCGCTGACCTCACGTTTGCTCTGTCAGCTCATGTATCAATGTGTATCAACAGTGTATGACAGATGATTTACTGCCTACTATGTGGAGCGATATAAAAAGGGGGGAATCCTGGAAAGGGGAAAAGGTGTGGCTGGGGGTGGGTGTCACCAAGTCACTCTCCCCCAAAGAAGGGGTATAAAACACGGGGTTTGGGTTTTGGAAATGATTTTATTCTAAAGATTACGATATCTCGAAAAATATTCGATATATGCATTTTTTTATAATAAATGTTCATGAAAATTTAAAATATCACCGAATAGTGTCCGAAAAAGTCCTACCTTTACGTTGAACAACGGCTTAAATGTTCATTTGTTCATAATAAATGTTCATCAAAATAATGAATGTTGTTAAATTCTGGTTCAATTTAACTAAAAACTGTGTACGAGGAGTTTACTATTACATTTTTTGCAAAAAAGGTGCTTTTATGAAGAAAAATAGCTCAAGTATGCATTTACTTATAATCATTGTTCATAAAAAATGGAAGTTTGTTCATTCCAAATCTGCAATCACTTAATTACTAATAGTTCTTTTCCTTCTAATTTTGTTGGTATTTCAATGGTAAGTAACTGAATAAGTAGAAATTAAAGTACTACTAATGGATTAAGTATAAACTGAATTACTAATAACTGAATTAATGGAATTTGACTACGATCAGTATAATTGCTAGTAATTTAGTATGTAAGCCGATGATAAGTAAATTAATTAGTCGATATTAAACTACTACCAACTATTTTAGTATAAACTGAACTTCTACTAATTTAATTAGTAGAGTTTTACTGTGATGAGTGCAAAGACTACTAATTGAAAAAATGCGAAATCGTTTGTCAATTGCTTCGGTAAGTATTTTAACATAATAAGCAGTTTTCTAATAATTCATAATCAAATTGTACTGGAATTCAGTTATAATTTGATTCAATTAATAGTTGTTCAATTTCTACTAATTTAATTGGTCAGAAAATGGTAGCTAAATTAATGAGTAGAGATTAAACGACTACTTATTTAATTAGTGGTATTCAACTATGAATAAGTAGTAAAATACTTATTGAAATTGTACGAAATCGCTTACTAAATGCTTTACTGAACATTTTTATTAATAAGTAGTAGTTTTCTCCTAATTCACAGTGAAATTTTGATTTTAAATAAGGAACAATCGAATTCAACCAAAAATATGAGTTTTTAACAAAATAGTTGAATCGTCAAACAAAACGTTTTAGTTTCTAACCAAACAGTTGCATTTTTACCAAACTGACGAATTTTCAAATCAGAAAAGCGAAAACTCTATAAAGCAGTTAAATTTTTCACCCAAAAATATGAATATCTAACCAAAAAGTTCATTTTCAACTAAATAGTGAATTTTTCTACAAAAGTAATTGGATTTTCAACCCAAAAAGACGAATTTTCAACAAACTAGCTGAATTTTCTACTCGAAAATATAAATTTTCAACAAAATAGTTCATATTCATCCAAATATTTGAATTTTAAACTAAAATCTATCAACTTTCAACCAATAATGGAATAGTTCAGTTTTCAGTAAAAAAATTCAAAAACTATCAAGTTTCAACGAAAAATATAATAGTTGAACTTTCAGTTTAAAAAATGAATTTTACAGCAAACAAAAAAAGAGTTTTCAACAAAAAAGAATTAAGTTTGAAAAAAATATAGTTGGATTTTCTTCTTATATTTCAAAAAATTGTTTTTCACATCTATATACAAAACAAAAATACTAATAATAAAAAAAAAAGATTTTAAGAACGCAAAAAAATGTCCTAAGCTTTCTCCGTTAATTTTGAAATTTTTATCTCAAAAGATTGTTTTAAAAAATCCCGAAGGTTACAGTAGAAAATTTGAAATTTTCGCATAAAGTAGACAATTACCGTATAAATTAGAAACATGAACTTGCATTTAAAATAAATAAATAAATCCACAAATAAAAGTTTTAACTTCGATGCTTCTGATTTTAAATCTTCAAAACTTAGGTGGTAAGAAGACTCAACTCATCCCAAAATTCACCAACTTTAATGCGCTACTTCGAAACTAATTGCTTTACGGTCGTTAATCGACAGAATTATGAGAACAAATTATTTTGATAAAGTAAAAAATTAATAAAAAATGTTACACACTGGAACTTTATTTAGGAAAAATAACGATTTCGAAGAGATTAATCAATTTTTGGAGAAAAAAACTTTTTATGTGAAAGATCAATTTTGGATTGAGATATATATTTTACATGAAAATCCATTTTTGTTAAGTTTTATCATTTTTTTCATTTTTATGTATCACTAAATGTACATTAAGAAATTATTATTTTCCTATTGACACTGTTTCACAAACACATTAAGTATCTACTTAATTTAACACTTTGCTCTCGACTCTACTAAAAATAAATATTCTTCATTTGTATACACACCTGAATGATAAATATGCAAATCATTTAATAATTTGTATGGAAATGAGTCCAAAAGAATTCGAGTATTATGGACTTTAAACAATGAACTTAAGAATTTACATAGTCTTTGGGGGAACAATTAACAATTATTTTCTCCAAATTTTGAGACCAATTTTGAAATTTCTTTTTCCCGCGGTTAAAATGAAATTCTGCGCAAGGTATATACAAGTTATTTGAGAAATGAGAATTTCAGCACATTTCCCAGTCTATATTCGCAATGCTGAAACTTTGGAACAGCATCTATGACGGAGATTGTTAGACTACTAAAGTAATTCACAGAGAGCAGTTGCACACTGACACACTAGCGCCTGCAAATTTTCTTAGAACGGTTCAATAATATCTGCTAGAGTACACCTCCATGTTTCTAACTTACTCTAAGTTAGGAACTTACCAACTCTAATTTAGTAATTAAATTAGCAGAATTAAAAATATATATATATATATATTTTCAATTCTAATCGTAAGAAATATAGAACCGTCAAAATAAATAAATAAGTTAAAGGATTTTGGAAAGAAAAAGTTTAAAATTCAAAATTTATGAATTTCAATCTTACAACAGACTACTACTAATTGAATTAGTAGAATTTGAATATGATTACTAAAAAATTAATACTTGAAATAGTGTGAACTCGTTTACCAATTTTTTTAGGAAGCATTTCTACTAACTAACTACTAACTAACTAACTAACTAAATATTAGTAGTTCAATTTATAGTAATTTAGTAGGTCATCCGATGACAACTAAGTTAATGAGTAGAAATGAAATTGCCACTAGTTTATTTATTATAAAATGAACTTCTACTAATTTCATGAGTAGTATTTGACTATGATAAGTAAAAATTACTTATAGAAACAATGCGAAGACGTTCACCAATTTGCTTCAGTACAAATGTATACTAATAATTAGTATTTGTCTACCGATTCATAGTTAAATTCTACTGAAGTTCAGTGCGAATGAAATTCAATTTTTAGAGGTTCAAATTGAATTAAGTTATTAGGTCAGAAGATAATGGTAACTAAATTAATTAGTAGAAATGAAACTATTCCTAGTTTATTTAGTATGAACTGAACTTCTGCTAACTGAATTAGTAGAATTTGGCTATGACTGTTGAAAAATCACTAATTAAAATAATGCGAGGTGGTTTAGTAATTTTCGTCAATGAGAATTTCTACTGTTTTTTTTTTTTTTTCTTTTTTTTTCAAAGGAGTAAAAACGGAAAATGCTCATGCACCAGCCACATTCGACCTTTGGGGACCAGGAGCCCAGTATATGCATCTCACGCATATGTATATGATATACATACACGTGAGATGCACACATGGGCGCATAGTCCACAAGGAACGAAGGTGAGTGTGGGACTTACCAAACGGCACCTACCCACTGAACCTTAACTCCTTTTCCCGCCAACCCATGTCCTCGAAACCGCTTTCGCATTACTTCAAGGACATGAGGGTAAGGCCACTAAGTCGTGCTTCGACTTCCATCGTTTTGAGCCAGCTTGGCATTTCAACTCTCCGCACCCAACCAAGATGCACGCATCGTCTTCAGTGGTGTGGTGGTACCACAACCCGGGCTCGTCGGCCTTCGGCATATTGGTTGGGTGCTATTCTTTAACTTGATCGTCCTTGAGGTTTCCTCTATGAGGCTGCCTCTCGGAACGACCAATACCTCATAGTCCCGGGCAGGTGGCCTGTCCGGGATTTTTCGCCCTTTGCGGCGCAGAGGTAGCACTGCGGACTGCTTTCGCATTCCGCAGCCCTATGGCCATCTTTGCCGCACTTCCAACACAGTTTGGTCCGATCAGGACCCTTACAGTCCACTGCTATATAGCCAAAACCTAAGCAGTGGTAGCACCTTGTCTTCTCAGTCTTTTTTCGGACTCTACAGGACTTCCAACCCACTTTGAGATGTCCTGTCCGAATCAGACGCGCCGCCAGCTCCGCGCTAATTTCCACATACGCCTTCAGGTATCCCCTGAAGGCCCTCTTCGTCAAACACACCTTGACGTCGTTTGGATTGACGGCGTCAAAGTGATGACACACCGCCTCCGTCACCTCCTCCACACTGGTTGTCGTGTCCAGGTCAAGGATTTTGACTTCCGTGCGCGGGACGAGGTCCCGCACATTGTTGCCAACACCGACCGCCTCTCTAATGGCAGACGACAGTTTTGCCCTGCAGTCTACCGCAGGGTCCACCTCAATGAGAATTTCTCCTTTTCGTGTCTCTCGGACACCCCTGATTTTCACACCAAGGGTGTCCGGTTTTACCTTCTTTTTTATGTCCTTTAGCACTTCGGCGTAGCTCGACCCTTCGGCCGGTCTTATCAAGACCTCCTCGGGTCGAGCTCTTCTATGCTGTTCCTTCTTCTTCGTGGGTGCAGGCGCAAATAGTGTCGCCCCTGCCACGCTCATCTTCAGGGTTGAGGACGCTGCTGGTGTAGTGAGCGTCCTTGGTTTCTTCTTCGCCTGCGTGGAGGAGCCAGCCTCAACGGGACTCGGGGTGGACTCTCGTTCACGCTTCCGAGCGGAAGTTTCCATTGCTTCTTCTGTCTGGGTCCCCGTTCGGCTGGTTTCTTTCACCGCTTCACTTCTTTTAACAATCGCCTTCTTCTTTTCTTTCGCCGCGACCTCCGCTCCGAAATCCATTATCGCCTGTCGGAATGAATTGTGGGCGAAGCCCACTTTCTGTCCCAGCTCCGTCATTAGATTATGTGCCTCCTTTAGTCCATTCCTAATGGGCAGGAACATATTCCGCTTAGTATCGCAGAATTCTTGCATCTTCCAGATTATGTCAGATAGCTCTAACCAGATTTCTCTACCCTCCGTCATCCCTTTCTCCGCGTCAGCATAAGCCCCCTGGCTCCTGTCAGGTTCCTCCACATCATCATACTCTCCCTCCGACTCCTCAGCCACACTTCGGTTTGAATTTCGTACAGTCTCCATTCAATTCCCACGAGTAGCTAGGGAAATAAAGGTCCACCCCCGCAGAGCCCCGCATGCGAGGGTAAGGTCTGTGTACTTTAGAAGGCGACCTGGTGTCCTAGAGACACCGTATACGACACCACTCCCCTGGTACCACGCAGCCTTCGGCACGGTGGATTAACGCCTTGGCTTGGAGGTGTTTCCTTCGGGACCATCCCTGGACCCCTGCCTGCGACTGCTTATTGAGTAGTGTAACCGTATTCAGCAGAAACCCTCGGTACAGGGCCGCAACTGGAAGCGGTCATGGTTTTTTCTCGGTGTGTCCGTCACCCAGTCTGTTTGGTCCGCGGGGCCTATTTTATTTCAGCCCTACCCTCTGTTTCCAGCGAGCATTCCCTTATCCGCCACCCGGGGACGCGCCACGTATGGGTTACAGACTCCCACTGTGGTCAGCAGGTCCCTTGATGGTAACTAAATTAATTAGTAGAAATTAAACTACTACTATTTGAATGAATAGAATTTTACTTTGATTAGTAAAGAATTACTAACTGAAATAGTGCGAAGTCGTTTACCAATTTCTTTAGTAAGCACTTCAATTTATAGTAATTCAGTAGGTCACCCGATGTTAACTAAATTAATTAGTAGAAATTGAGCTACGTACTATCATTAGGTTGAAAAAAACTGAACTACAATTACTTAAATTATTATAATCTGACCATAATTTGCAAAGAATTGCTAATTAAACTAGTGCGAAGTCGTTTACCAATTGATGCTATAGTAAGCATTTCAAATAATAATTCGTAGTTTTCTACTAATTTAGTAAAATTCTACTGGAATTTATTTTGAATGGGATTCAGTTAATAATAGTTGAATTTCAAGTAATTT
The DNA here is from genome assembly GCA_932178445.1 of Andricus quercusramuli. NCBI lineage: Eukaryota > Metazoa > Arthropoda > Insecta > Hymenoptera > Cynipidae > Andricus > Andricus quercusramuli. The sequence goes on along the minus strand of CAKNXH010002360.1, from coordinate 230,117 downwards.
TTAGGTAACTCGACGGTAACTAGATTCATGAGTAGAAACTAAACTACTAGTAATTGAGTTTATAGAAATATATATACTGCTAATCGAATTAGTAAAATTTTACTATTACTGGTAATGACTCGCTAATTGAAACAGTACGAAGTCATTCACCAATTGCTTTACTGAGCATTTAAAATAATAATTAGTAGTTTTCTACTATCTCATAGTCAAATTCTACTGAAATTCATTTCGAATAGAATTCAATTACAGTGCGACGTCATTTACTTATTGGCTTTAGTAACCAAATTTACTAAAAATTAGTAGTTTTCGACTGATTCAAAGCTAAATTTTACTGAAATTCAGTTCGAATAGAATTCAATTACTCATTCTTCTACGTAGGTCACCCAATGATAACTCAGTTAATTAGTAGAAAGTAAACTACTAGTAATTGAATTAGTAGAATTTGCCTATTATTAGTAAAGAATTACTAATTGAAATTGTACGGAGTCGTTTACCAATAATTGCTTTAGTCAGCATTTTAAATAATAATTAGTAGTTTTCTACTATTTCATAGTCAAATTGTACTCAAATTCAATTAGAATTGGATTCAATCAATAGTAGTTCCATTTCTACTAATTTATTTGGTCACCAAATGGTAAATAAACGAATTAGTAGAAATAAAACAACTGCTAATTGAACTCGTGGCATTCAAGCATGCACGAGCTTTATTAAGCATTTCTATTAATAACTAGTAGTTTTCGCCTGATTCACATGCAAATTTTACTAATTATATTATTAATGTTTTATTTCTACTGATTCATTTAGTCAAAAAATGTAGTTAATTGAAGTCAAAATTGAACTACTACTAATTGAATGAGTAAAATTTGACTATGGATTTGTAGAATACTACTCAATATTAGTAGAAATGCTTACTGAAGCAATTGGAAGTCGGCTTAGCAATTTTTCAATTAGTAAATTGCGTGAATTAGTGTACAAGATTAAAATCATTCTTTTTCAATTATAATAATAAAAAAATAAAAACATCAAAATAAATAAGTTGAAGCATTATGGAGAGAAAAAGTTTAAACAGACTTCACAGCCCAAAATGCCCTCAAAACAGGGGAAATAGTTGAATTTTCATCCAAAAAATAATAATATTCAACCAACCAGTTGCATTTACCACCAAATAGTTGAACTTTCGTGCAACAGAGAAGAATCTTTAAGAAAATAGTTAAATTTTCAACCAAATAGTTTAATTTGCAACCTACAAATATGAATTTTCTAACCCAAAAATAAATATTTAACATAAAAGTTAAATTCACAACCCGAAAAGATGAATTTTGAACAAAAAAGTTAATTTTTTACGAGAAAAGATGAATTTTCAATCATACAGTAGAATTTTCATCCGAAAAGACCAATTTCAAAAAAACATTTGAATTTTTACGAGGGGTAAACCACTCTCAAATCAGCGAGATCACGTAAAGTGTTATATGGACGTTGTGCTCTGATTTTTCGATATCGGTGATGATAAAGTAACTAGAATAAATAAGGAATCTGTCTTATGAGCCTGTTTGAATAACATCAACGCGAGAGGCGATCGTTATTCGTAACGTTGGAGGTACTCTCTCTCTTTCTTTTAAACTAGTGATAAGTTCGTTGTCACTAGCGGCGCTAGAGTCCCCAGTCCGATAGCTTCTCGGGTGATTTTTTCCTTACAAGCTATAAGAACCGTTCCTTACAGGTTCGTTGATACCTCGATTTTGACGCTAAGGGAGCGTTCACTTATTATGTAACGTTCACCCCTCACCTCTAACCGCAGCTAGGTAACATTTTTTTTTATTATGTTTAAAAACATAATAGATCTTTTCTAAATGAATAAAAAGTTTTTCAAGATGGACCACTGTATAGAAATAAATAAAACAATATTTTTATGTAAGACTGAAGGCTTTTTGAATATTTTTTTTAGTCACACAAATATTGAAATTACTTACAATAAAAGAAGTATTATCAGTTTGTTTTCAAGTTTATATGAATATAAATTTCATAATATTCTTGAGAAAATTATTTAAAAATTTTGTATATTTAAAACCTCTCAAATTACTTGAAATATTTTCAGCTAACTCGAATTTTCCTTAATATTTTGAAAAATCATTTAAAATATACAGAAATTGCCTTAGAATCTTCTAAATTTTCTTAGGAATTTTAAGAAAATTTGTTCAATCACCTAAAACCTTTCAAAATTCTTTCAAACCTTCTGAAGTTTTCTTTTGAAATTATTATGAAAAATTTGCATCTTTAAAAATCTTTCACAGTTTGGAATTCTTTTTCAAGCTCTTAAATTGTTTTACATATTTCTTGAATTTACTGGATTTTTAAATATTTTTCAATCATGCCAAATTGAAACATTTTTCTTTGAAATCTTCTACTCTTTTTCGAAGTTCGAGGAAATCTTTTGAAATTAAAATTCCTAAAATATCTTATAAGTTTTCATTATTTTTGAATCGTTTCAAAACAGTAGGAAATTAATCTGATTGGTAACTAATTTACCGTTTTGGTTGAAAGATCTCGGATTTCTTTGAAAATTAATCTCTTTTTGGTAAAAAGATCAATCTTTTTGGTTCAAACATTTTTTTGGCTTGAAATTTTATTTTTCATGCAAGATTGATTTTTTTCTGGAAACTTAACTATTTAATGTTTGGTTGAGCATTAATCTTCTTCAGTTGAGAATCCATCTGTTTGAAATTTTCCGTATTTTGTTGACACCTTATATTTTGTCGTAGAATGTTAATCTTCTTGGTGAGTAATTCACTTTTTGCTCGAAAATTCAACTATTAGGTTACAAATGTCATTAAAAAATGAAATATTTTGTTGAAAATTCATGTATTTTGTTGAAAATTATTCTTTTTTGGTAGAAAATCATTCCTTTTGGTTAAAAATTCATTTATTTTGTTGAAAATTAGTTTTTTAATTGAAAATTCAATTATTTTGTTAAAAAATGATTTTATTTGCTCAATAACTTATTTTCCTAATCGAAAAGTAAACTATTCTATTTTTTTGAAAATTTATCTTTTTTTAGTTAAAAATTCATCTGTTTGGTTGAAAATTTGTCTTTTTTGGTAGAAAATTCAACTTCTGGGTTGAAAAGTCAACTATTCGATCACATGTTTATTTTTTTGATTGTAGATGTATCATTTGATACATGAGAGATGAATCTATAACCCAAAAATTATGACTTTTTAACAAAATTGTTGAACTTTCAACAGAACTGTTAAATTTTGAACCAGAAGAGATGAATTCTCAACGAAAAATATAATAGTAGACTTTTATATTAAAAAGAATTAGTTTTCAATAAAAAAAGATGACTTTTTCATCAAAGATGAATTTTAAATCACAGGGATCACAGCGCAGCAGGAGCTCAAAAAAGGGAGAAAGATTAAACATTTATTTTCACATGCAAAAAGGAGAAACTATCTCCTTATGAGAAATGCTATATTTTTAAATAATGTTGAATAATCTCCTAATGATTTCTGTCGTCAAAGGATTTGTTTAATTTGATGTATTTAGGTCGTTTGAAATTCTTTCACAACGGTTTAAAGAAGTCCGCAAAAAATAAAATTGGCTAAATAAACCATTTTTATATGCTTAAAATCGTTTTCATAATCAAGAATCTCTTCTTTAAAAAAAAAATACTTTCTAAGATTCATGATTTTTTCCTTACTAAAATCAGTACTTTAAACTTATATACTTCAAATATATTTAGAATTGAAAAAGTTATATTGATTAGAATCAACAATTCTGTAAATTATTGATAAGATTTAAAAATAAAATCTAGGAATATCTACGGGAATAGGGGAAAGACTGCGATACCTGTAAACTACTTGTAACACACGCAAACTATAAAGCGGCCCCCTGGATTTTTAAAATTAAAAAAAATTCGGCCCAACCTACTGTGTACCCTTTTAATTTCTTAGTACCTTAAAAATCCAAAAAAATATTTCAGGCCACTTTTTAGTGACAGATACTCAACTCCTTTTGTATTTCAATACTTTCAAGCCATATAGAATAAAATCCAAAGGATTCTCATTTCGAATTGTTGTCACGATGAGACTGAAGACAAACAGTAATAAGTAAACTTTCTATATTCTTCTGTCTTTCTACCTTGGTCTCTCAGCCGTGGTCGAAATCGATTTTCACTGGGGCTATTCACCCTTGTGGAATCCACACGTGCAGTCTCCCTTGTTAAGACCACATTTTTCTCTAAAGTGAATTTTTTACTCAAATTTTTTTCATTACACTACCCTTCAAAAGACGTGACTGCTTTGTGTTCTGCAGACAAGTTCTCACATAAAACTGAGACAATTAGGAAGTTTTTTTATTGTTCTAGAATTTCTATTACTGAACACGCTCACATGGTAAAAATCGATTTTACTACGGCTGTTCACCCCTGCAGAACCTGCAGGTGCAATATCCGAGGGTAATGATCGACAAACACGACACTAACCCAAGAGATATTTCAGTACTATTCTTACTATTATCAAAATAACACCCGCAAGAATTGCAGCATATTACTATGGGGCCGTACAAAAATCACTAAAATTATGAAAATAAGTAAATAAAGAATAAATTGATTAAAGTTTTTTCTGAAATTTCCAACCACGTATCCCCCTTTATTAGAATCCGTACATTTTGACCCGCCCCTCTCAATCTTACTTAATTTTTTCGAAACAAATTTTTTTTCGTGAATTTATGTAGGGATCTTCCAAAAATAACGTGAGACGATTCGGGTGGAGGGGGTCTGGTAAAATCTGACTGTTTCTCATGAATTAACAAAGTAGTTTAGCTTTCAACCAACTAGTTGAATTTTCAACAAAATAAGATAAATTCTCACTAAAAATGTATTAGTTGATATTTTAATGAATTTTAAAATTTAAAACACGAATTTTCAACAAGAGCAGAATTTTCAAAGAAGAAATATTTGTCAGTCAATAAAGAACAAAATCATCCAGAATGTTGAATTTTCAAGCCAAAGGACAAGGTTTCAAAAAAACAGTTGAATTTTCAACCGAATAATTTAATTTTCAGTCATGAAGATTAATTTTCTACTAAAACATAAAATTTTCGAACAAACCGCATAAAGTTCCAATCAAATAGTTGAATACTTAACCAAGAACGTCATTTTTCCACTGAAAAAGACGAATTTTCAATCCACTAGATACATTTTTGAACAAATAATTCAATTTGCAACCAAAAAGACGAATTTTCTACAAAAAAAAATTGAATTTTCACCCCAAAAATATGAGTTTTCAACAACAAAAGTTAATCTTCCATAAAACAGTTAAACCTTTATAAGCATAGTCAAATTTTTTGCCTAAAAAATTAGTTTTCAATCAAAAAGACGGACTTTCAAAAAGCGTGAAATTTTTAACCAAGAAAGATTTTTCAATCAATAAAAAAAATGTTATCCTAAATTTTGAATTTTCAAGCCAAAAAGACGAGCTTTCTACAAAACAGTTGAATTTTCAACCAAATAATTTAATTTGAAACCAAAAAAGATGAATTTTCAAACAAAAAGATTAATTTTCTACTAAAAAGGAGGAATTCTCAACAAAATACATAAATTTTGAACGAAATAGTTCAATCCTCAACAGCGGAAATTAATGTTTTACCAAAAGAGACGGCTTTTCACAGGATGATTGAAAAAAAAACATAAATTATAAACCAATAAGTTGAATTGTCTGCCAAGAAGATTAATTTTAAACTCACTTACATAAAGTTTTATTCAAATAGTTAAATTTTCAAACAAGAACATCAAGTTCTAGCGGAAAAGACTAATTTTCAATAAATAAGATACATTTTTAATCAAATAATTTAATTTCCAACCAGAAAAGTTAATTTACTATGAAAAAGATGAATTTGTAACAAAATAGTTCAATCCTAAACCAAGAGTTACATTTTCAAGCAAATAGTTGTAATTTTCACAAAAATAAATTAAGTGTCTACCAAAAAGAAGAATTTTTGATTAAAAAAAAAAGAATTTTCAACAAGACTGGAATGTTCAACCAAGACAAATTTTTCAGTAAATAAAAAAACAGAAATTTTACCCAAAATGTTAAATTTTATGCCAAAACGACGAGCTTTCTAAAAAACAATTAAATTTCAATCCGAATAATTTAATTTTTAACCAAAAAGACGAATCGTAAACAAATTACATAAATTTTCGATCAAATAGTTGAATTTCTAGCCAAGAAGGTGAATTTTCTTCCGAAAAAGACGAATTTTCAACAAGAGTTGAATTTTTAACCAAGAAAGGTTATTCAGTCAATAAAGAAAAAGTCTTCCAAAGTATTAAACTTTCAAGCCAAAAAGACGAGCTTTCTACAAAACAGTTGAATTGTCATCAAAATAATTTAATTTGCAACTAAGAAAAATGAATTTTTAAACAATTCACATCAATTTTTAATCAAATAGTTGATTTTTGAACCAAGACGATTAATTTTCTACCAAGAAGATTGACAAATTACATAATTTATCGACCAAATTTTTTAATTTTCTAGAAAAGAATTGAAGTTTCAATGCGAGAATATGAATTCTCTACAAAATATGCAATACTCAACAAAGTTGTTGAATCGCTTCTACCAACCAGAGAAAAAATTTAAGATTGATTTTAATTGCATTAGCTAACTTCCGAATCTCACATTCGAAAAGTCGAAACAGTTGACAGATTTCTTGGCGCAGCGCCAAGCATCGTGTTTGGAAATTTAAAAATGTGCAGATTTTAGAATTAAAAAAAAATAGAGACCTCACAAAAATTCATTTCTTCAGAGTTGAAATGGTTATGAATTTTTGTATTTTAAGTGAAAATTGAAAAAACAAATGAAATTTTTTTTCGAAACGACCCTATTGTCGACAAAAGATGTAACTTTCAATATTTCAAACAAAAAAAATCAAATTAAAAAAAAGCACATATGAATGCTTCCTCATAGAGGAAGTCAAAATAGGAAAATGAAAAATAAGTCAATCAAAAGGTCTCGAATCAAGGAAACTTTTCTATTTTTGTATGTACTTTAAGTTATACGTTAATAAAAAAAATTCTATTTAAAACAGGTTTTCCAAATTACATAACTGTCAATAACTTCCGTACTCTTGGAGACAATGTGTTAATATTATAGGTAAATCTATTTGTCTCAAATCAATGAATCTTTTACGTTCTTGCATCATTTTTTTATTTTGTTAATGAAAAAGTTAAACTATAAAAAACCGACTTTTCAAATATTATGAATGACCAGAACTTCCATACTCTTCAATAAAATATATTCATATTATAGACCAATCGATTTCTTTGGAATCAAAGAATCTTTTCTATTCTTGCATCAACTGTAAATTATGTGAGGACATTTTTACTATAAAAATGGATATTTCAAATAATATAAATGATCATATCTACTCATGTACGTAATTTTTGAAAATTTGCAAATGGAACAAATAACTTGCAGTAATTGTACAGAAATTCAAACCGTGCGCGCCAAACAAAACTGGAGAGTGAAAAACGAACCTAGCCAACAACAATTACAAAAAAATTCAGGGAATTATATTGGTCAGGGAATTAACAAAAAAATCATGTAAAAGTCAGTGAATTTCTATAACTTGAAATAACTGTCAAGAAGAATAAATATGAAATTGTTTTATTCCGTTTATAAAAGATTCTAGGTTAAAAATGTTACAAGTTTAACATTCTGGAATTTGAATATTAACTGATATATTATTCTTATTAGTAATTTATTTTTTTTGTATTTATATTTTTTTTGCAGTGGCTTCCTCTTGAAGATTATCTTTTCAGATATAAATTTTATTATTTGTTTGAAAATTCAACAATTTTGTTACAAATTCATCCTTTTTGATTGAAAATTCAACTGTTTTGTTGGAAATTCGTCTTTGAGGATTGATAATTCAAACATTTCCGTAGAAAATTTACTCTTTGTTTCAAAATTCATATCTTAGTATTGAAAATTCAACAATTTTTGTGAAAATTTGTCTTTTTATTTAAAAAATTCATTTATTTTCGCAGAAATTACATCTTTCTTAGATAAAAATGCAACCGTTTTGTTAAAAACTCGTTATTTCGGGTATAAAATTCAACTAGTTTCGTAGAAAATTTACTTTTTTTCTTCCAATTCATATCTTGGTGTGAAAAATTCACCTGAAATCTTTATTGGATGAAAATTCAACTATTTTGTTGCTTTTGAAAATTTGAATCTTTTATTCAAAAATTAATTTATTTTAGTAGAAATTGCATCTTTCTTGGAGAAAAATGCAACTGTTTGGTTAAAAAGTAAACAATTTGGTTGAGAAGTCATCATTTTTGGTCAAAAATTCAACTGTTTTGTTCAAAATTCATCCTGTTGGATTAAAATTCAACTACTTTCATGGAAAATTTACTACTTGTTCAAAACTCGTATATTAATATTGAAAATTAAAACTAAAATATTTTTTTGGATGAAAATTCAACAATTCTTTGAAAATTTTTATTTCTAATTTAAGAATTCATCTATTTTAATAGAAATCAAACCGTCCTTGGAGATAAATACTACTGTTTGGAAGAAAATTTAACAATTTTGTTAAAAAGTCATGCTTTTGGGTTGAAATTCAACTGTTTTGTTGAAAATTGGTCTTTTTGGGTAGAAAATTCAACTATTTCCGTAAGAACTTTACTTCTTGTTTAAAACTCATCTTTTGATATTGAAAAGTAAAATTAAAATCTTTTTTTGATGAAAAATTAACCATTTTTTGAAAATTAGTCTGTTTCATTTAAAACTTCATCCATCTCAGTAGAAATTGCATTTTTCATGGATAAAAATTGCAACTGTTTGGTTAAAAATTCCTCTTGTTGGATTGAAAGTTCGAATATTTTCGTAGAAAATTTACTACGTGTTTAAAACTCATATTCTGATATTCAAAAGACAATAAAATCTTTTTTGGGTGAAAATTTCATCATTCTTGGATAAAAATGCAACTGTTTGATTGAAAATTCAACAATTTTGATGAAAAATTATGCTTTTAGGTTTAAAATTCGTCCTGTTGGGTTGAAAATTCCACTTTTTTGTAGAGAATTTACTCCTTGTTTAATACTCATATTTTGATATTGAAAGGTCAATAAAATCTTTTTCGGATAAAAATGTCATCTTTCTTGGATGAAAATGCAACTGTTTGGTTGAAAATTAATCTTCTTTGCTTGAGGATTCAACTATTTTGTTTAAAAATTTTGGTTGAACCACTTCATCTTTCTAAAATAAAAATTCAATTATTTTGTTAAAAATTTAATTATTTTATTGAAAATTCAAGTTTTTTTAAAACTGTAATATTTTGTAGTAGAATTTTTTTACAATAAATTAATTAATTAAAAAATTTTAATTACGTATTTGAAATATTGTTTTGCTCCGTTGATAAAAGACCATATATTGAAAAATATTACAAGATAAAAATGCTGGTACTTTAATATTAATGGTCAGGGGAAATAAGAAATTGGTCAAGGAAAAATCGGCGAATCTTGCAAAGAATGCATTATCTTAAATATAAAAAATTTCCATTAGTTTCCAGACCTATATCTTATTATTTCTCGAAACGATAAATTACGTAAAGTAAGAGGAGGGGGTGGATAGAAATATTTTGTTACAGCTCGTTACAAGGGGAGGGGGTATTGGAGAGGGCCTATAATCCGTTACGTAATTTAAGTTCGGCCCCTTTTCGTGTTCAAAAAAAAGTGTGGCATACACACACAGACGCACACGCACACACACCACATAAATCCGGACAATGGCTTATGAAACTTACAAAACGCCTCTGGATTATCTCTTTTCTGGGACTCACAAGAAAAATGATAAAAGTTTTCTTTTTCCCTCATCACACTATACACATCCCTCACTCAACGGAAGTTTGCATCTCTCATGACCCAGCCCTATATTCATGGAATGAATATTAAGAAGTCGCCATTTCTAATTAATTTAACTGAAGCTGTGCTCCGTACAAGAATCATCCCACTTTTCTCAAAAAACTGCCTGAGTCCTGAAAACCAGTTACGCATGTTCCTGCCAGCCTCTGTGCGTGCCAACTCCATCAGCCTTACCAAACATTGCCTTATTGGATACCGCGTTCTTCCCACGTTACAAATTTTCTCAGTCAATGAAAATAGACTGGCGATGATGACACAGGACAGCGGCAGAGCTCCTGCTTCCAGCCAAACAACTATTAAAAAAAAAGCTTCACCTTCTCGATATCATCCAAATGACCTTGTCCCCAGACTTAGACCCTCTATAATAGAGTGCTAATTATCAAACTCTGATGCAGTCTAGCAAAAATTTTGCAGCGCTAGAGTACGAACAAGGATTTTTATACAGCACCCCTAGATACAGGCATTCTTTAGTCACGTCGATTTTTTCCTCTCAAAATTTGAATGAAGAATATATACGCATGGAAGCGTTTCCACCTCTGCGGAATGTTATAATTTTTATGTTCCCCCTGTTCACTTTTAATCTGTTCTAAACCCCTTGGGAAACCTTAAAAAATTCGGTGAGTCCTTCCTTCGTCCTAATACAAGCTCACGCAATTTCGCAAAAGTATTTTTTCATGTTTATAAACTTAGGACTGATTCGCTTTCGGTGTAATTTACTCTACAGTAAGTCCTGTGGGATAGAAGGAAGTGCGGATTTAAAATCGACAAACGCTGCGTACACCATCCTTCTTGTGTGTCTATAAGATGAATTTGAATAAGTGAACGCATCGTAAATAGGTCATCCAAGCAGCCTCTGCCCCATCTAAAGCCTGATTGAAATTCCGGAACTGCATTATTTTCCGATATACGTATTTTCTGAAAGAATTTGCGTAAAAAATTACGCGATACAATTCAATAGAGTTAACGGTCTGTAGTACTCCGGATCACTTGGATCTCTCTTCTTGCGCAGCATGATCATAACAAGTGAACCCCACTTCTTTGGAACTTTTTTGCCTTCCACAATTTTATTTTATAGGTCCTCTGAATACAGTGCCCAGTTTTCCAGTAATCTTTTGAAAAAGCTATAATTTATTAGATCACAATCTACTGCTTTCGCATCTTTACTCTTTCTCAGGTTTTTTAAGATTTCGCTCGCTATAATACGCTCGTCTAATAATGGTACCGCCAGGCGATTGAGGCTGGGTTGAGATAGGTTATAGTTCGGGAAAATGGCATGAAGATAAGCTTCTCAGGTTTCCTTATCGATAACGTTAGCTTTTATATTTCTATAACGTTTACAATTTCCCAGAAAGCGACCGAATTACTTGCAGGAGCTAGCTGGCCAACCGTTGCTTTTTCGTTAGCCTTTTGCTCATCATTTAACAGGTTTTTGTATGCGCTTTTGAGATAAAAATAATTTTCGTCGCTTATGCCGTTTAAATCCTCTTCGTAAAATTTTTAAAAAACTTTTACCACGAGTGTTGAGCCTCATAGGATTCAGCTTCAAACCACATCATATCTTTGTAAATAATGCGTGGTTTATTCTTGAGTTTCTTCTTCATTCCTAAACTTTCTACTGCCACCGTCATCGCAATGATCAAATTATCATTCATGCCGTCCAAAAATCCATCCTCGCTACTTCATCTTTCTATCACACAGGCTGAGTAAATTTCTCAGCTTTAGATTTGTCAAACATTATCCTAACCATAGTATTCCCTTCCCTATGGAACGGCTCACTATTTGTTGAATCAGCTAAACGTAGGATGATCTGACATGGTCATAGTCGGCAACACTTTAAAATCTTCTATAATATTGACATATATGTTGGAACTAATGGAAAAATTGTAACCGCGTACGATAAAAAGGTCAAAAGAAACAAACACTATATGTGAAAATAAATAGATAAACTGTATATTTGGATGAACAAAAAAAACTGTGATACAGAACTTGAAACTTTAGGATGGAAATGAAAACTGGAACTTTATATCTTTATATCTTTAGAGTCTTTATGTCTGCGTGCTACCCGACGGCTTGTGACGACAGAACTGAACTATTGAGAAGGCCCTCAGGCCCTTTACCTATGGTCCAGAGAAGAGGGCTCAGCCTATCTTCTCTTCTCGCACTTTTATTACACTTAAATATATCGCAATAATCGTTGCAATTCCAACACGCCCCCTCAACGATATAATCGCGATATACAAAAAACTTTCATACGTTGGCACTTCTTAAAAACAAAAATGTAATCTGAAAACTAAAGAAACTTGATCTAATTTCGATAAAAGAGAAAACACTTCACACGAAATTCAGTTGACCCTTGCAGGTCCTTTAAAAGTTTAAGTCCTCTAAGGTCGTTAAACTCAAGCTTGAAGATCCTTTATCTGTCTCAACATCCCTCCGTATTTGGGTCATTGGGCCTCGATCGTTTGGTACTGGCTTTGAGTTGAAGGGCAACTCTGCCATTCCGCCCCCTTGTCCGCATACTCCGTAGAAATTTCCTGCTGATTTGGATGAATCCGTATACCTCTCAGGTGGTGTTCCTTTGTTGGCTCTTTCAGATCTTCTTGGTGATCTGGACTTTAATATCTGTGATGAAT
>CAKNXH010002360.1:178139-217549 GCA_932178445.1 Andricus quercusramuli | reverse complement strand
TCTTTCAGATCTTCTTGGTGATCTGGACTTTAATATCTGTGATGAATCTTCAACTTGATTTATGACTTTAATCGCTGATCTATTTTCATAATCAGTCAAAACTGCTTCATGCGTGATGTCCTTTTCTTCGCAGCAACTTCCTTCCGCTTCTGGTACGATGTCCTCGTCTTCCTGTGTACAGGAATCCCTCGCTGAATCCTCATCATCGTTTCCTTTTTCTTTTGCCTTTTGAGACTGTTCTGTAGATTCGAAAACTACCTCTACGTTTACGAATTTTCTTAAATGTCTACCTTTAATTGCTGTTGCGACGTTGTTTGAACTTTCAGGTACTCGATGCTTGGACTGCTTGCTCCCCGAACGTTCCTCGCACTCGCCGCACCTTCCCTTTGAGTAATTTATTGCCCGTACCGCGTTGAATAGTTTTAACTCGTAGAGTTGGGAGGGTGCTAAAACTGCAGTCTCCTTTACTTGACCGTCCTTGAGACTAACGACGTCGCAATTATTACCCTCGAACTTCACACTAAAACCATTCCCAGCTAACTTCCTTACGGATAATAAGCTTGAGCTTAGAGTGGGTACGTATAACACGTTTTTCACTTTGACTGTCACTTCCTGTCCTTTAACTATAAACTTTATGGTTCCTGATCCGACCCCTTGAATTTCAGCAAATTCTTCATCATCTGCGAAGCGTACCGTACCTTTCCTTTCAAAGTCTATTTGCTTGAAGAAATCTTTATGGTTAGTCATGTGGCTTGTTGCCCCGGAATCCATAATCCAAACCTCCCTTCTTCAGCCTTTACTTTTCTAGCTTTTGAGCATACCTCTTCTGTTTGCTTTGAGTCCTTACACTCCCTTATCGTAAAAGCTAGTTCTTCGCGTGAATCCTTGAGACAATGTTTGGCTGTGCTAACTTTCTCCTGATTTTTCTTCCAGGCTTGATACTTTTCACAGTCCCTTTTATAATGCCCTGTCTTCTTACAGAAAAAGCATTCTTTTTGAATATTGACGCATACTTGAGCCTTCACCGCAGCTTCTCCTTGATGTCCGGTCATGTCGTTGATTGCCATTTTATTCTTGCGTCTCCTGTACTCGTCGATCAACTTGCTTTTTACTAAAGATGTCGTAAGACCTTCAGTTCGACTTTCCAACGTGGTGACCAAAGTGTCATACGATTCTGGCAAGCTCTCCAACAACATAGCCGCTGCAAACTTATCCCTGATCTCTTCTCCAAGAGCTGTCATTCGGTTGAATGTGTCCTGCATTTTGTTGACATGGTCCTCCATGTCACCGTCTTCTGCTAATCGCATTCTGCATAGGACTCTGTATAAATGGACTATACTGGCTTCTGACGATTTCTGATGGTAGTCTTCTAATGCTTTCCAGGCTTCTCTTGCACTGGTGGCGTTCGCAATGTGCACTAATTGGTTGTCGTCCACGAGCAAACCAATCGTAGAAAAAGCTTGATCGTCCTTTTCTTGCCAAGCCTCATCACGAACCGCTGGAGCTTCTTTGTCAACCCCTGGCCACACTTTTATGTTCATAAGCATATGCCTTACTCTGTATTTCCATACCGCATAGTTATTATTATTGAGTTTTTCAATTTGAAAACTGGGGCCAAATCCTTGCGCCATTTTTGAACACTTCTTTTACCACTGTAACACTGTTCACAAATGTCACTTTCGCCTCACTGCAATGTCACTTTAATGCCACTTAATCCTTACTGTAATGTCACTCCAAATAAATATTCACTTCACTTAATTGTTTCTTATCGCTTTTATATCTCTGGGCACATAACCTGTTGGAACTAATGGAAAAATAGTAACCGCGTACGATAAAAAGGTCAAAAGAAACAAACACTATATGTGAGAATAAATAGATGAACTGTATATTTGGATGAACAAAGGAAACTGGGATACAGAACTTGAAACTTTAGATTGGAAATGAAAACTGGAACTTTATATCTTTATATCTTTAGAGTCTTTATGTCTGCGTGCTACCCGACGGCTTGTCACGACAGAACTGAACTATTGAGAAGGCCCTCAGGCCCTTTACCTATGGTCCAGAGAAGAGGGCTCAGCCTATCTTCTCTTCTCGCACTTTTATTGCACTTAAATATATCGCAATAATCGTTGCAATTCCAACAATATAGTTGTAAGAAACCCAGGCTAGGTTAACCACACTTCTCCCCCCTCGGCTGAAAAATGTAAACTCTGCCGGTGGGTCACTTATCGATCTTCCATTCATTAATATAAATTCGTTAGTTTTCATAAAATTAGCTAAACTGATTCCTGAAGGAATCTTTAGAACTCCTTTCGTCAGATGAAATATAAATGTTTTGAATTCATATTCATATTCATATTATTTCTATATAAAAAAATTCGAATTGTTATTGAACTACAAAGTGAGGGCCTCTTATGGAGTTCCGTGTTGGACCGCCTCTTCAATCGCTCCTCCTGTAAAATGAAGCTACCACGTGTTAGGTCCCTTTCTTCGCGGACGGTCACATATATTCAAAAGTTGATACTAATAAATTAAAAGGTTCTGTCTTTTGTTGCTTCTCTCCGTGCTGGCAAGATAAATTGAAGCATGTCTTCTACAAATGCAGACGTATTCATGTTCGAAGATGGTACCCATGCCTCGAATACACAGAGGATGTTTTTCTTGTTGTATATTTAGAAACCCATGAATATTTCAGTAGATAATCCCTGGTCCAGCCTAGCCCAGCTTCTCCGTAGTATCCAGCATTGGAACATGCGTAGGTGGTGGCTCATTGCATAGAATTCGGAGGATGAAGGTCTGGTTGCTACTCATCCTTAGAGGATTGACCGAATAAGTATACTTGGCACTATCCCTTATAGGGGTTTGCCTGAGAGAAGAAACTCCATTAGCAGTATTTATACTCGTTGCGAGGCTTCTATTGAATGCTTCTCTACCTGCTAAATCTCGATTGAATGAACGCCCTTTTATTTTTTGTTTGTGGTCCTGTCTGGAGATGCGATCGATGGAATCCGTGTCTCCCTTGATATTTTATTCACCTCCTCCGTTAATGAATAAATCCTTTACTGACCATCTGTTGCAACCTAACAGGCTACACAGCTCTCCACTCTATTAAACTGAACCAGGGCAATTGAACTTTACTGTGTGCTAGTGTTTGTGTTAGAAATATTTGGGGCCTGGCTAGAATAAGCAAGGGATAGAATATCTTTTGCTTGAAAATGTAGAGGCCCCTGGCTGCTTGGGTTTGACTTTAAGTCACGCGTTGACGGAATGACGGAACCAGTGAAACTCACTGATTAATCCGGTGATTGACTTCCACTGAGGAAATCACTGGAATCTCACTGATTGCCAGTGATACACTTCTGGCTATTTCAATTAGTGAGCTTTCACTGAAAATCAGTGGAAACCACGGTTCAAAAAAATCAATTATGGTAATATCAAATGGGACAATGTTATATGTATAACAATTTAATACATACATGCATTTTCAAGACATTGGAAACATAGAAAAGTCAATGAAAAATACAAAACTCTAACAGAGGACCTTTGAATTATATCCGCTTTTGAATTTTTTGTTGTTGAAAAGATTCAGATTCGCGTGTTAAGATTCGAAAATCTTCTTTTTTTTGCTTATCCTAATAATCGTCTTCAAGAAGACACTCTACACCCAAAATTAACTTTTTATTATCATAAACCCTCTTTTATGATCAAACGCTATTTTTAAATTTTTTGAACCTTAAGTCATTTTTGCTTCGCCACAATCAGGAAAAAGTCGAATTTTTGGTTATAAAAATTCCAGAGGTCGTATTTCTTAACTTATTCTTAAGCCCATTAAATTTTTTCTTAATTGAAGTTCATTAAATTTCAAAGAGATCTATCGAGGCATACGTTCCAGAAAAATTCTAGCAAAATGAGTGAAATTGATTATAAAAATTATTGTTTATATTGCTACAAACCATTGTTGTTTAGTCTTAGATCGTAATTCGGTATTAATTTTATGTTTAATTCCAAAATCACCGAAAATGCAGCAGATTCCAGTTTCATCCATTGATTTGTTTATAATAAGTTTAAATGAGAAAATGTAACCTATTAAGAGTACATTCACTAATTCTATTACGAAAAAGTCATAAAAGTACAGTCTTGGACCATGGAGAAACTTTTGTGACAGTGATAAAAAGTTATCGAAGTTGTAAAACCGTCAGAAATAGCAAGTTTGTCATTTTATTAAATTTAATAATAAGACTTGTTTCCTCGCCTCTTTACAAAAATGCTCTGTATATTCATTAAAAATTACAAATTAAACAAGATGATTCCATCAAATTTTATAAAATGAAAATTGAACTCTTTAAAAAGCAGCCGCAAGAATATTATAATAATCTTTATTTTTAATATTATACAAAGAATTCACGTGACAGAAAACTTTTAAACTATTTAGTTCATGTGACAGAGCGTCTTGATTTGGTTGGTTTGGCAAATGATATTTTTTTTCGACGTTTTCATATGTAAAAAGAAATTTCATATCCAGAATTTAAAAAGTGCTATAATTTCACAGATCTCTTGTGAAATTCATTTTTCAATCTAAATATTAACCAGGATTCCCTGAATTAAAAAATTACATGACTACAAAAAATTCAAATATGCTTGTATCAAAATATAAATCGCAATTCAAAAAGGTTTCAAATGCAACACTGTTCTCAAATTAAATCAACATTTGTAAACTGAAACATAATGTGAGAAAGTAGAATGTGGAAGGAGTGCTTTGCCTTTGACACATAATATTCTTGCAACCTACAACCTACAATCGAGTAACAAACATTGAAAAAAATGATGAATCAGAATTTTGATAAACTTTACACGTTTTATTTTATATTTAAAAAAAATTTTAATGTATGCATTTTTGATACCCGTTTTTTGACTAAAAACGGGATTTTTTGGTATCATATTTTTCTTTTATTACCATAAATATAACTTAAAAATTGCAAGTTTATCAATCTTCGAGTTAGAAAAAAATGTTTCAATTTCAAGGGCTTGAAATTAAAATAAAAATGTTTTCAATTGGATGAAAAATTAGACTAGGTGTCGAAAATAAGCGTACACTTTTTGAAATATAATAATTAATATTCTTTATTAACACTTTACTTACCTCAAACTCAAATTCGAATGCACTCATTAAATATTTTTTTTTTTTCATTTTTTGGTTTAATTCCAAAATTATTTGGCAGTCATAATACCGTAGATCTTTTCAATCTTAAAATCGATGAAGTGGAATAATGAAGATTTATCGACTCTAAAATGATTACAGACTTCAAAACAAAAAATGCTGTTGGAACAGGTAAAATAGGGTTATTTTCATGAAAATAGGAATATAAATTCTTTCTAATAGAATTAATGTAAGAACCATATATTGAATTCACCATGAAATGCTTAAAATTTCTAAAATTTCAAGATGAAACATATTGCATTTTTAAGAAAGTATTTGAATCGTCTATCAAATAGTTAAATTTACCAAATAATAGTTTATTTTTCAAACGGATAGTTTCAATTTCTACCGAATTGTGGAACTTCTAAACCCAAAAAGATGAACTTTCAACAAAAGAGTTAAGTTTTCAAAGCCAAAAAGTCGAATTTTTCTATTAAACAGTTAAATTTTCGACCAAGAAAGATAACTTCAACTAAATAGTTCGATTTTTAACAAAATAGTTAGATTTTTAACAAAATAATTAAATTTGTAACCTAACGGTTGAACTTTCAACCCACAAGTATGAATTTTCCACCCAATGGTCGAATTTTCTAACAAAAAAGATGAAACCTTAATCAAAAACAGTTGGATTTTCAAACGAAACGTTGAATCGAATAATTAAAGTTCGAAGCTAAATAATCAAATTATTAGAATACAGTAGAATTTTCAGCCCAAAAAGTTGAATTTTTAACAAAAAAGTTCAATTTCGATCAAGAAAGAGGAATTTTCAACCAAAAAAGATGACTTTCTACTAAAAAAGATGAATTCTCCACCCAGAAAAACGGGTGTCCAACAAAACAGATGATTTTTTGGCAACAAATACGTTTTTTTAACGAAATACTTTAGTTTTCAACCGAATAGTTAAATTGCAAAACCAAAAAGACGAAATATATAGAAAACAGTTTAATTTTCTTTCCAAAAGGATGGATGTTCAACAAAACAGTTGATTTTTTGACAAAAAAAACCTTTTATCAAAATAGTTCAGTATTCAACCAAATAGTTGAACTACTCGCCTAAAAAAGATAAATTTTCTACCAAACAAGATTAATTTTCAACAAAATACATGAATTTTCAAATAGAAAACATCATTTCCCAACCAAAAATGGAATAATTACATTTTCAGTTTACAACATCAATTTTCCACAACAAAATGACGTTTCAACCGAAAGATATAAAGCACCCCGCACACTTTACATTAAAATCCGGCCTCGGTCAAATTGGCTGAAATTGCAATATAATATAGTTCAAAGCCTCCTGATCAAAAAATCCTAATGGGGACCACTCCAAAAAATCAAAAGTTTTCGAGGTAGGTGGGGCTGAACGCAAAAAATATGACCACAAGCGAATCAAATGTCCCCCTTGAAACTTGAAGATGAGATGCAGATTTTTCAATAAAATATGATCAGCACATTTACACATGACACAGATGACATGGCACATGACATGACACATGACATGACACATGACATGACTCATGACATGACGCATTACGTGACACATGACATGACATGACACATGATGCGACATGACATGACACGAGATGACATGATATGATATGAAATGACATGACATGACATATGATGTGACATGAGATGACACGAGATGGCATGATATGAAATGACATGGCATGACACACGATATGACATGGCATGATGTGACATGACGTGAAATGACACATGACATGACATATGACATGAAACATAAAATGACTCATGACATGACACATTACGTGACAAATGACGTGACATGCCGTGACATGACATGACATGGCATGAGATGACACGAGATGGCATAATATGAAATGACATGACATGACACATGATGTGACATGAGATGACACGAGATGCCATGATATGAAATGACATGACATGACACACGATATGAAATGGCATGATGTGAGATGACGTGAAATGACACATGACATGACATATGACATGACACATGACATGACACATTACGTGACACATTACATGACGTGACATGACATGATATGACACATGACATGGCATGAGATGACATGAGATGGCATAATATGAAATGACATGGCGTGACGTGACATGACGTGAAATGACACATGAGATAACACATGACATGACACATGAAATGACACATAACACATGACATGGCACATGACGTGACACGTGACGTGACAATGAGCTAAATGTTTAACTAAAGAAGATGAATCCTCAACAAAAAATTTAATAGTTGATATTTCAAAACATTGGTTAACATATTTTAAATAGAAAACAGTTAAATTCAACCAAAAATACGAGTTTTCATCGAAATTTTTGAATTATCAAACGAAACAAAATAATTTGCAACCAGACAATTCAATTTTTAATTAAGAAGATAACGTTATTTTTTCTACGTAAAAAAACGTACATTTCTATGATAAAAGATGCATTTTCAAACCAAAAAATACGAGTTCTTAACAAAGCAGTTGAATTTTCAACCAAAAAGAATTAACTTTTAAAAATAAATAGTTGTATTTTTTTATTTGAGTTATATTCATTCAGTTCTCATGTAAGCGAAAAACGAGAAAAAAAGAAAAATTCTTGGAAACAGGAGAAAAAAGAGGAATTCTGTTTAAAAGAAGGTGGGAAAGAGAAGGATTGGAGAAAAAGTGTGAAGCCTGTTATTTTCTTCATGTTCGTACAATTTCAGTTTAAACAAAGAGGAAGTATTTGTTTTTCAAATAGAATCCACATGTACAGATTCAATGAAACACTAAAAGCACAGTAATGAAAGTTAAGTGTTGCCGTTTAAATGCAGTTGCGGAAATTTTATTTCCCCCGAAGAATAAAAAAGAGATAAAATTGTTTTGCGTTGATCTTTTTACTTCTTAGCTGAAGTAAAGTCAATCGTGAAATCACGGAAAAAAACAAAGGGTGAAAAGTGTCAATAAAAAGTTAAGATTCCAAGATAAAAAGTCGAATGTTGAGAAGAAATTTACTTTTGAGCAAGAAAATAAGAGTTTAAACAAGAAACGTAATTTTCCATAGAGTAAGGTGAATTTTCTATAAAATAGTTCCATTTTTAACCAAAAATGGAATTGATAAATTTTCAGTTGAAAAAGCTAATTTTCAACAACAAATATTCGAATTTTGAATCGGTTGATTTCAACTAAAAAAGGCAAATTCTTGAACGAAATAGTCGAATCGTCAACCAAAATGATTTTTCTCCCAATAGTTGAATTTTCATGTTATGAAGGGAAAAATTCCAAACAAAAATGTAATAGCTACATTTTCATATGAAAAATTAATTTTTAACGAAAAAAATCATTATCAACAGAACAGTTAGATTTTCCGAATAAATAATTCAATTTTTAAACAAATAGTTGAATTTTCTACCAAGGTAGTTTATTTTTCAAGGAAAAACATGATTTTTTAACAAAAAAGTTAATTTACATGAATTTTTAATAAAATAGTTCATTGAAGACCAAATGGTTGAATTTTCAACTAAAATTATGGATCCTTCAAACGGAATTTAAATAACAAACAGTCGAATTCAATAGAAAAGTACGAATTTTCAACAAAACAGTTGAATCCTCAACCATGTCATATTAATTTGAAACCCAGCAGTTGCATTTTTAAGACAAAAGGATGAAGTTACAACGAAGAAGATTAATTTTCTACGAAAAAAAAAATTAATTTTCAACCAAAAACATGAATTTTCAACTGAAAAATATTTGTTTTCAACTGAAAATAGAACTAATAAATTTTCAGTTGAAAAAATCAATTTTCAACAAAAGAAAATAATTTTTCAACCACCCGTGCAGAAATTTCGGCGTGGCGCGGGTCGGGCCCAGATGTGGCAGAATGTGGGCCCAGTCGGGCAATCCTCCCAGCGCCAGATTCGAAATGAAACGCCTAGCCTGATCAGGGCCAGACTGGGCATCCATAAGGACGGTCGGATCTGGCCCAGAACAGCGCCCTTTTATTTTTTTATGTTCAGCCATACTATTATTTAAATTTTCTTGCAGTAATAAATAAACAATAAATTGAGAACTTTATACTTTATTAAAAAATATTAGAAAATCAAAACAGAACATTTTTCTTATTTTCCAGTCCAACTTAATATAAATTAAGCAGGTGTTCAGCATTTTCTGGTCCTGTTCATGCAACAAAGACTACCAAAGTGAGGTTATGACACTGAAAATTCTAAAGCAACTATTCGTACCTTTGCAATACACTAATGTTGTAGATAGAAATTGTCCCAATTATCACAATAATAGCATACTGAAGAATGTTGGATCGGTTAAATATCCAAGCGTTATTTGTGCAACAAGCAAAACAAAAATTTGTTCAAATTAAGTGAACTTTCTCGATTGCTCTGTCGGAAATTTGAAAGAGAGAAAGTTCCAATTAAGACGTACTTACACGAACGTTTCACTGTCGTTGAAAGGTTTATTTTGCTCATAGGTTCATTGTCAACCTATTTTCGTGTAGCAGGTTGTACTAGAATTATTAGCATAATTAATTAACATAAACTTAGGCGAATGAATCACATGGCTACACGTGGCTTTGCTGTCTACCCTTGTACAAAGTTGCCTTCTTTTCCAAACAATCAAAAGGAAGAGTTTGTGAAATCACAAACATAACCTCTGCTAACGTTCCTACTTTTAAATAATGTTTATATAGTTTTCTTAACTTATTATTCTCAATTTATTTTGAGGTTAGGTTTGCTCGACCGATTTTAATAAATCTACTTATCTTCATCCTCATTGCGCACTAGGGAATGGCAGCAATTGACCTATATTTCCGTACCCGTAAGGTACTTTTTGTTTTTGGCATTAAGCCAAAATAAATAATATTTTAATTATTTTTGAAATCACATTACACTCAAAACCGAGCCGTATTGTGGAAAATATAAAATAAAACATCAGATATATCAGGCGGTCGGCACAGCAGATGGCGCTGCAATTTACAACTGGTATTTTCTCGATATGTGGTTCCGACCCGAACCACAAGAGTAGCCATGCGACAGCCACAATGTGGCAAATCCGATCGGGGCCACATCGGAAATCGGGACCAAATTCGGCAATTTCTGCACGGGCAGATACATTGAACTAAAATATACAAATTTTTCACAAAATTGTTAAGTCGTGGACTAAAATGATTAATTTTTGACACACAAGATTAATTTTCTACTTAAATAGACGAATTTCGAAATAAGATACATTTTTTTACCTAATAATTGAATTTGTATGTTACAAAGAAATTGACACCCAAAATAGAATAACTACATTTTCAAATACAAAATTAATTTTTAACAAAAAATAAATAAATTTAAACATATGTATGTAACATTTAATATTTCATAAAATATTTTTTTTTTTCTTAAAGAACATCTGAGTTCAACCAAAAAGATGAATTTTCAACAAAATAGCTCAATCCTCGCTAAAACAGATATAAATCTTCAAACAAAAAAAATGAATTTTAAACAATGTAATCCAAATCTCTAGCAAGAAGTTGAATTTGTGACTGAAAAAGATGCATTTTCAACAACATAGTTTAATTTTCAACAAAATAATTAAATTTTCCATGAAACAGAATTTTTAACCAAACGAGATGAATTCCGAACTAAAAATATAATAGTAGACTTTTCAACAAAAAATGATTAACTTTCAATCAAAAACAGTTGGATTTTCTTATTTGATTCTATTAATTCAGTTCAAATTTAAGCGAAAAAACGAGAAAAAGGGGAAGTTTCTTCAAAACGAGGGAAAAATACGAATTTTTTAAAAAATACGAAAAGAGTACATGGACGGCCCCTAATCTGTCAAATTAATCTGCCGTCTATGTTTATCTTTATATTAGAGAAATGTTCTCAAATGAAAAAATGGTCCGAGAAATTTAATTAAAATTATTCTCATACTAGTATCAAATAGTTTTAGCTCGTTATTCATTGTTCGATTGACGCTAATATAAAATTACATTTGTATTTGGTATTTACAAACAGGAAGAAGGTCAGCTTCAATGTCACATGACATTTCGCCGGGCTTTCACCGAAATGTCACAAATTATAACAAGATAAAGGGGTTAGTCAAAAAACGCTGAAAATAACGTCATTGAGTGCATTCCATGGTATGACACTTAGAACGTCTACCTTCAAACTCGACAGTCAGAAAAACAACCGAACTCGGGAGATGGTTTTCTGCAGTTTTCCCCTCCCCGGGCCAAACATCCAAACAAATGCGAGTACCTCTAATAAAGTCTGATGCAGCCGCGGGTTATCACTGGCGGTGATTAAATTCATACAATGTTTCTAAGCCCACCGAGCCCACCTTAGTAATAAACAAGTCTAAATTTCAATATTAATTCGATAATATCCAATCATTTTTTTCTACATTACTTTTTACCTTTTGTTTGTCCTGTGATCGTGCTGGTTGGGGATGTTTCTGCCACCCCTTTCCACCCTTTTGATACTAATCCGCATCTGAAATTTAAGCTTATACCAAACTAGTATTGACTTGTTGTGAACTATTATTCTGCAAACCTCTCTAGATAAAGCAATTATACAAACGAGACGCATATCTCTGACTGTCAGTCCATCGTCCTTACTCCCTGTTTGCATAGCTCATTTTATCACCATTTAGCTTTTACCCTGTCAACATTCACTGTAGAAAAAATATATAACTATATTTATTAGGATGGGAAGAAAAAAATTCTGAAAATTGAAATGGTTGCAAAGTGAAGGAATAGCATATTGGAATCCTAAAAAAGTATTAATAATTTGGAATCGATAGATATGTAAGTTGTTAAATTACATTTTTGAAGATCAGTAAAGTCTTCCCAATTGTTTGGGGATTTTAATCAATCATTTTCTCAGAGATGGTTCCTATTTAATTCTCTCCCGTTTTCGGAAAAAGTTCCTAACTCTCCAAAATGTGAACTTTTCTACATTGTGTTCAACACTTTTATATAAAATGTATATTACCTTCATTTATGTATACCTTGTTCTGGGATTGCTTATTAAGATATTGCAAAATAAAGTAAAAATGTTATTCATCATGATTACTTTAATGTATGGCAAAATCTGTAGGAAAAATGAGGAAAAATACCAAAGGACTATACGTTCAGCGCTTGGTTGATCCAAGCCTCGTCGATGTGCTGCTGTAATTGCTGCAAAGGGTATGTCTACTAAGTATTAGTTATTAAGGAACGAAATAATGACTTCTTTCTTTCTCGATTTTATAAACGTTAACTTTTTTATAAAGCTACGACATAAGCGTGGCCCATTATTTTTGAAAACCGTCATAAAAAACATTGTGGAACAAATTGTCAGCAATTTTTATCAAAAATGTGTAAATTTCATAATTTTGTAGTTCACTGAACTACTAATAACTCACATATACTCAATCCTTCTTAGCTGCTTTTATTTACTATATATAGCCAAAAATGGGTTTGGCCCAAAACTTTTGCATACCACTGTGTATGGTTAAAAAATTAATTGTTTTGTTGAAAATTTTATTATATAATTGGAAATTCAACTATTTTGTTTAAGAATGATCTCTTTTGTACGAAAATTCAACTGCTTTGTCTAAAATTCGTCTTTTTAGATTGAAAGTTGAACTATGTAATTGTGAATGCAACTGTTAGGTCTGAAATTAATTAATTTTTTTCTTCTTGAAAATGTAACTGTTGAGTTGAAAAATCATCTGCTCTGTTAAAAATTCATCTTTTCGATTTTGAGGGTCAACTGCTTCCTACAACATTAGATTTTTAAGCTTGAAAACTCAACTCTTACGTTAAAAATTCATCTCTTTTAAAAGAGAAAAATGGATTATACGAACTGGATAATAGAATTAAAGTATAATACACCGTATAGAAAATTATATTAGCTCGTATAATCTATAACATTTTTCTAATATATGAAGATGTTACCAAATATAACCTCTAGATGTTACATTCTTATAATCTTCAGACATTAATTTGTAACATCTCGGATTTTAAAATATCCATGCGTCTGTGTAGTCGCATATGGTACGTCACATCGTGGCGCGTGTCACATGCATCTGTTTGCATTAAAACGAGTTATAATTTAGTTATAAAATGATTATTCGTGCAAAATCACATGTGAAGTAGATTTTGAAAATGGGTAAGTTTATATTTCTTTTCATTACACATCACTGCCACTTGTAAAAGTACAGAAACTTAGCCTCCTTTACTTTCGTTTTTGTAGTCTTATGACAGCCACTTTCCTGCTTATTGTGTGTTTAAAAAATTTAATTTTGTTTCCAGTTCTAATTCCGAGCTCGTCTATCAAAATTTTGTATAGATTTATAAATACGTTTGCAAAAATTATTATATATATTTGAGGTTATCTAATGGACCAGGATTCTAATATGGATATTAGATTTTAAAATCTTGGATTATAGAATTTATTATCTCAGATTATAAAGTTTAATAATCCAAGATATTATCCTGTAATATCTATTTCTCAATATCTATAGATTGTAGTTCTAATAATCTGGATCGCTATCCCATAGTTAATACTCCAAGATTATATCCGGTAACATATTTTTTATTACCGGGTATAATCCATTTTTCTCAGTGAATTGGTAGGAAATTAATATTTTTTGTTTAAAAATTCAAAAATTTGGTTGAAAATTGATTTTTCATACTAAAAATTTAACTATTTCATTATTGATTAAGAATTGATCATTTGTACTAAAAAATTCAAAATTTTGGTTTTTATTTTCAATCACATGGTATCCAACTGAATCCCTTTTTAGGCTCTTGTAGCCCCGGGCAGTAACCTTATAATTTCGGTCGACTGTCCGCGTGTCGTACTTTTTCCTAATGAGGGTGAGTGAGGGGAAGTGAGGGGAATTAAGGAGAACTGATAGGAGGGGAAGTGAGGAGAAATTAGGGGAAGTAGGTGAAGTGACGGAAATAAGGGGTTGGGGATCAGAGGAGATGAGAGGATTGAGCAGAGGAAGTGAGGGAAAATGACAGGAAATGAGAAGAGGGGAAGTAGGTAAATTGGGGAGAAATAAGGTGATGGTAGGGGAAAGTAGGGGGAGTAAGGTGATGTGAGGGATGTGAATGGGAATGAAAGGAACTAAGGGGCTAGGGTGTAGGGGAAGTTAGGGAAATGAGAGGGGGAAGTACGGGAGTAGGGAAAATGAGTGCATGGCAAGGAAGGGAAAATGAGGGAAGGTAGGGTAAATGAAGTGAGGGAAAGTTATGGTAAATTATTAGAAATGAGGGTAAGTAGGGGAGGGAAGTGTCGCCTGGGGAAGCGAGGAGACTAGGAAGTAGAGGGGGATGAAGTTGAAGAAAAGGGCGAGAAGTGAAGTAAGAGGACGGAAAGTATGGGAGGGAGAGGTTTTGAACGAATTCTCTTAATTATATCTTTTAACACATATGTCAACGATTTCCAGAAAAAGGAAGGTAGTAAAAAACTAAAAATAGGTAAACTGCATTTGATAACGAAGATTAGCAGAAATTGAATAGCAGAAAAGAAATAGGAATCGATAGTATAGTACCTATATAATTAAATAATCTCTCTTTAATTATTAGGATATAAAAGAATAATGGACTATACCTATATGAGTGTTATTCAGTATTCACGATATTGAATAAAACAGATCATACAATAAAGCTCTTATCACTAGAAAAGATATAAAAGAATAATGGATTATATATGAGTGATATTCAGTATCCACAATATTGAATAAAACGAATCATACAATGAACCTCTTATCACTAGAAAATAAAATCATATAGAGAATATTTCCTCTATAATAGGGGATGAAAAAGAGGGTGGTTCGAAAAGAATGGTTACAGAAATCGCAAACAATGATATGCCTACATTTTTGGGAGCCTAGAGTCTTCTCAACTTTTGACAGAATTGAGGTTACTATTCTGCACGAGATACTCGCGTTGCAATTTTTTAATCTTCAAATTTAATTATATTTTGTGACCATAAAAATAACAAAATTTTTGGCGCTTGAGATCTTTCTTGGGAACAAAATGAACTCATAAAAAATGCAGCATACATGGGGAAAAACTGAGGTGAAATTGTATCAAATATTCAGTGTTTCCAGTTTTCTTCCCACATATACCTATATTAAATTTTTTTTTAAGTTCACTTTGATCCCAAGAAAGCACTCAATTGCCAAAAACAATTTTTTGGTGTTTTCATGTGCGCAAAGAATGAAAGTTAATTACAGGCGTATATTAAAACATAAATATATCGTGTGGAATAGTATCCTAAAATCTAGCGAAAAATAAGAAACATCTAGACACCCCCAAAAATGTAAAAAAAATTGCAATTCAGAAAACTTAAAAAATCTGCGGACAATAATTTTTTTAAACCTATTTTGCTTGCGTACGTTACCTATATTTAAATCGATCGATTCCGCATTCAGTACAAAGCATGGGGGTTTCAACGCACTTCTTTTAGGGATAGTATTGTTTGCTAGTTCTGAAACCATTATTTCTTCGACCCAAACTAATGAATAACGATAGACTTTTTAATCTCTGCTGCTGATAAAAAAGATATGTTGATACAGATACTGTAAATGAGGAAATAAAAAAAAAGAAATTAAGATTCGGACCATTATGGGATACTTTGTAAAGATAGAAGGTCACCTGCTTAAGGGTACCATTGTTTGGAAAAATGTATATTTTTCATTAATGGCTAAATATACTTTTCAATAATGAGAAAATCGAATTTGAATCAAAGTTTTATTTTTACCAACAGAATTAGTTAAGGAATTTTCTGTAAGCTCTTTAATTAATTTTTAGAAATAACATAAAAATTGTTCTAGTCACTAATTGCACGAATTTCCAATAATATTTCTATGACGAAAAGCTTTCACAAAGCTGTTCAAATACTCTAAATAAACATAAATACATCATTATAGTAAAACCCTCCACTCTCAAGAGAATATACTCACGAGATATAAAATTCAGTATACACTTTCAAGTATCCGGTACACCTGAGGCTTACGAGCCCCTTCTTTTTTTAATAACTATAAGCGAAAGCATTTATCGATCAGAAATTCTATTCTGGTCAAGATTGGGTTGCCATTATAATGGGAATACTCATAATATAATATACCACTTTTCAACTAATTTCCATTAATTAAATAATGTTAATTAAACTAATTTAGTTTTAAGAGCACGTGAATTAAATTTCAAGAAATATTTAATGAATACTTTTATTTTTCTTTATTAGTTTATTTCTGTAAGGGTGTCCGTCCGTCTGTTGTACTTTTTTTCAAGGAGGGGTAGTGAGGAAAAATGAGGGGAGGGTAACTAGGGAAAGTGAGGGATAAGGAGGGGAGGGAAAATAGGATAAATGATGGTAGAGGAAATAGGGAAAATCAAGGAAGGAAAAGTAGGTAAAATGAGGAGAAGTGAGGGAGGTGAAGTAGGGGAGGGGAGGGGAAGTATGGAAAAAAGTGTTGGCAAATGGGGAGGGGAAGTGAGGGGAAATTTTTTAGGCGGTGGAGAAAAATTATGAAGGGGAAGCCAGGAGAGTGGGAAGTAATGAAGGAAGATGTTGGGAATAGGAGGGCGAAGGGTGTAGTGTGGAGTGAGGGGAAGCGACGTAGGGGAATGTAGGGGGAGTACGGTGGAAAAGTAAGGGAGGGAAAGGTTTGAACGACTTAATTAACGTCTCAATAGGCTACGAAACCCGTTTTAGTGGTTCTACTTTGGTACCCCAAAACGATTTGAAAATCGTATTTTGTTATATGGTACATTAATTTATTTCTTTTCCCTAAAAATCGTAAGCACTTATAAAAATGAAAAACAGCAGCAAAATGAAAAAGCTACATGTATAAATTAAAAAACTAGTTCTCTTCAGAAACAAGAAATAATTCTCTCCAGTTTTTGGTTCTGACCCATAAGGAATTTTAAAGACAAATGTTTTGTATCCAAAATATTTTGAGCGGAAAGTAATTTTTTTTATCCTTTTAATTTTTTTTGTCTTAAAAATGGTTGTTTCCTCAATTTCTGGAAATATTTTTCTTAACTTTTTTACAGTTTCGAGATCGTTCATACAGTACGTTACGCGTTTTACTTTTGTTTAGATCTTTGTATCGTTTTTAACTTCACGGAAATTTTATTCTCATCTTTCTTTAAGGCCATGTGACGAGTGGGTCACGTGACCGGATTCCTACCTTACCGACACTTTTTTTATTTGTTAACTTATGTTCACACGAATAGCCACATCGAGTTGAAAATTTGGGATAATAAATAAGAAATAAATAAGAAGAATAAATGAGTGAGTCAGAGATTAAAATTGACCTTTTTACATCGTCTGTGAAATGAGGATCGTAACTTGCCATCATTGACAAAAGAGGGGTATTTATATTAAGCAGCTTGTACTTTCAGGCATTGATCTCTTATCACGTACAAAATGTTAATAACATTATTATTGCTCTTAATATATAATTTCGGAAATTAGACGTTTTTTACAGTTGGTCTCAAAATCAAGTATTTTGTTATTTTCCCAACCAAATTCATGGTTGTGTGTGTTACGATTTACATTAATAACAAATTAGTTTTTTTGTTGTTTTTGTGTTCATTTATACGCGTTTTGAACATTCTTTCAGTTTCACTAACATAAGAGGCAGGGAAATTTTTACAAGGAATTTTGTAAACAACGTTAGTTTCTTCCCATTTTTTAGTTCTATCTTCACCTAGTCTAATTATAGATGAAAATGAAGGTCTTATCGAAGGAATTGTAGCTATGCTAAATTTTTGAGAAAGTGGGAAGTTTTATTGAAGAATTCTTTTATAAATGGTAAACTGACGTTTGGTTGATGGGCTAATAATTGTTTTCACGCAGAGTTATTTTGTATAGGACAATATTTCCATTTTTATTTGTTGGTTAATAAAACTTATTGGGTAATGATTATTTTGTAATAATTGGGTGATAATTTATACATTTTTAGCGTGAAATTTTTTGTGCTATAACATTATTGCCCTGTCAGCAAGTTGAATACAATGTTCTTTTTTACTTGAGTTGGATGACTTGAGAAATAGTTAATGGTTCTGCCTGATAAAGATGATTTTCGGTACCAGTTTGTAATGATGCTGTTCTTATCTCTCAAGAGAGAAATGTCTAAAAAGTAAATACTATTATTTTCTTCTAGATCAACAGTAAATTGCAAATTAACATTATAAGAATTGAAAATATGGGTAATTAGCTGAATATGATCTTTTTTGACACATAAGATCGCGTCATCAACGTATCTGTAATAAAAGGGGAGCTGTATATTATATTTTTCTTTTAGTTTTTTCAAACAAATATTTTCCAAATCATCCATGACCATATCTGCAAGTAACGGTGAAATGGGTGAACCCATCCGAGTACCACGAATTTGTTGGTATATATTATCATTAAAAACGAAATAAGTATTGTCTTGAAGGAATTTTATACATTCTCTTATCTATTCGAAAGGAATTTTGCAATTACTCTGAATATCATGAAATCTTCTATCTAGGTTCTCCAACCCCAACGAGCAAGGAACATTAGCAAAAAGCGAACTGACATCTAAGGACATAAATTTGTAATCACTATCTATTTGTATGTTATACAATTTTCATTTCAAATCAATGTTATTTTTAATATTTGAATTACGAGTTTTTATAACATTTTTCAGATCATTATATATAACTTTAGCTAAAACATAAGTTGGACTATTAATCAAGGAAATTATAGGACGAAGTGATTTTAATAAAATATTAAGGTAAATGTCCCAGTAATCGTGACGGTCCCAGTAATCGTGAAACTTGGTTATAGTTCGAATATATTGTTACAAAAATGTGTTAAAAGTAACATTCAATGATAAAACTCACTTATTTTTACCATTTTATAATGGCAAATAGAAATTACATTCATTCAGATTAAATGAAAAGCAAGAAAATTGGCATCACGATTACTGGGACTAAGGTCACGATTACTGGGACGTTTACCTTAAATAAGAAATAAATAAGAAAATAATAATAATATAATAATATGATATAATAATATAATATAATAATATAATAATAATATAATAAGAAGAAAAAAAGAAATAATAATATTAAATAAAATATAAATCCGAGTATAAATCAGAAATCTTCCTTGTGGATTTTAGGTAAACCATAACATTTAGCTAGTGTAGTGCTGGTCAAATTTAAGTCATTGGTATGATATTTAAATTGTAATAAGTTGTCATCATTCAAATTTCTTAATATTTTTGAGGTATTCTCTTGTAATTTCTGAAGAGGATTATACTGGTTTACAAAAAAAAAGGTGATGACTATTTGACAAGACCACTTTATCCTTATGTATCTTGACGCGCTGAATATGAATCCGAGGTCCATTTTCCTCCACCGCATCAGGTTCAAGGTCATTTACAGGTCAAACACAGAAAAAGCCGTGAAATAAACTTCAAAACCCTTTTACATATGTTTTTGGGGTCGCTGAATCAAAACCCGAGATCCATTTACCTCCACCGCGTCAGGTTCAAGGTCATTTCTAGGCCAAATACAGGAGAAGCCGTGCAATAAACATCAAAAACCTTTTACATATGTTTTTGGGGTCGCTGAATCGAAATCCGAGGTCCATTTACCTCCACCGTGTCAAGTTCAAGATCATATCAAGGTCAAAGATAGGTGAAGCCGTAAAATACACTTCAAAAACCTTTTACATATGTTTTTGGTGTCGCTGAATCGAAATCCGAGGTCCATTTACCTCCACCGTGTCAGGTTCAAGATCATATCAAGGTCAAAGATAGGTGAAGCCGTAAAATACACTTCAAAAACATTTTACATATGTTTTTGGGGTCGCTGAATCAAAATCTGAGGTCCATTCACCTCCAGCGCGTTAGGTTCAACGTCATTTCAAGGTCAAATACAGGAAAAGCCGTGCAATAAACTTCAAAAACCTTTTACATATGTTTTTGGGGTCACTGAATAGAAATCTGAGGTCCATTTACCTCCACCGCGTCAGGTTCAAGGTCATTTCAAGGTCAAATACAGGAGAAGCCGTGCAATAAACTTCAAAAACCTTTTACATATGTTTTTGGGGTCACTGAATTGAAATCCGAGGTCCACTTACCTCCACCGCGTCAGGTTTAAGGGCATTTCAAAGTCAAATACATGAAAAGCCGTGCAATAAACTTCAACTACCTTTTTGGGGTTGCTGAATCTGAATCCGTTGTTCGTTTGATCCCTGAAGGTCAGTTTAAGGTAATTTCAAAATCTGATAAACCAGATCCTCGCTCGTTCCACTTCTAAGTTGCGTCTTCAACGATTTCAAGTCGGTATTCTCACTAGCTTGCTGGAGTTCACCAGCGACACATCTTTTGGATTCAATTTGCTAAACTCAGAGTACCCCGCACACTTCAGATTAAAATCCGGCCCCTGACAAATTGGCTGAAATTGAAATATAACATAGCTCAAAGCCTCCTGATAAAAAAATCCTAATGGGTACCAGTCCAAATCTCTTCCAAAAACATGAAAATTAAGTCTACGTTTTTGTTTAAGCTAGAATATTCAGTACAATATTGCAATATCTTATTATAATTGTTATTATCTAATATTTTCTAAAAACATTTACGACATCTATTAGAAATACATCAAAATAATTGTGATTGTTGAAAAAATTGGAGACTGCTCCCCTTTAAATGTTGGCACTGTCTATGGTTACGGAATTTTACGTAACGTTAGCCTTGAACGAGCTGGCAAAGGGGTTAGAGTTACGGAGAATTCCGATTCTGATATTGAAAAGACGTAGACGTTTTTTTTATATTACAAGAGTTAAGTGGCAAGGGGTATAATGAGGGTTCAAGGGGTGAAGGGGCAGAGGTTGTAAGTAGGGTTGCACTGGCTAAAGGGCAAGAGATGTTGCGAGGGTTGCACGGGTTAAGGGCAGGAGTTGTAAGGAGGACTGCAGGGGTTGAAGGGCAAATGTTGTAAGGAGGGTTGCAGAGATAATGTAGCAGGAGTTGTAAGAAGTCTTGTTGAGGTTGAGGAGTACGGGTGAATTCTTCAAACAGCGTAGGCGGCTGATATACGATCCTTATAATACAATTTGTTATAATTGTTGATCCACGCAGACGCCAAATGCAATGGTACTATCTTTTATAAACTACACTGTTAGAAAAATCTTCACTAAATTTAATATACCTGTAATGGAAGCAAGAATGCATAACCTGAAATTAAATTTAGTATACCAGCGTAGAGTAAATTTAGTATATTCATACTGAATTTAGTATACACGTATATGAAATTTAGTATACGCGTGTACTCAATTCAGTATAAATATACGAAATTTATTGTACGCTGGTATACTAAATTTAATTTCATGTTGTGCATTTTTGCTTCTCTGACATGTATGCTAAATTTAGTAGAGATTTTTCTAACAGTGTAGCTGTGAATCCGATCTCGAGTGTTTTCACTTTGTTTGTATTTATAATTATATAGTGCTCATTTCACGAGCACTTTGCTTCCCGTTAGAAAATGTATTTGCTTTCTCATAGAGGAAGCATTAATTATTTTTTTCAATAATAGACGAACCAAAGTCTTCATTTTGCTCAATTTAAAAATAGAAATGTACTAAAAATGAAAAATTACAAAATAATACAAAAAATGATTTAAATGCAGAGACAAATCAGACAAATCAATCCTTGTATTCGAAATGATAATTTTTTGAGCTGGAAAAGGGGAAGGAAAAGTTCTGTCGTACCCTGTCCCTTTCCCAGCTTTATGATTTCTTAACACAGTTTAGAGGGCAGGAGTAACCTCTTGAAACAACGGCGGCGGTGGCGAGATCTTTCTATAATATACAGAGAAAATAGAATATTTGAATATATACGATACTTATAATACAATTTGTTTTAACTGCTGATCCACGCAGACGCCGAATGCAATTTCCTAAACAGAAATAACGATCTGACGTCAAGCAAATTCCCAGCTCAATGAGAAGGAAACAAACACTATGTTTTGAAATCTGCGGAGTCTCATTTGCCTCTAAATTCAGTGTAGCATTTTGTTAACCAATGTACGTACAAATGGTGTACATCCCTTCTGAGTACTTAAGCGTGTTCTATGTGTACCGTCAAGTCAACAATTACTTTATCTTCAACTTGATTTATAAAATTGGCCAATGTGGGCCCATTGATCACTCTAACACATTTTAGAAGGGAAATATTTGTATTTTTTCTTCTACTTCATGCAACAGTCGTAATATTTATTCAATTTCAATTTACAAAAGCCTAATTCTTTGAATGGCTATTTACAATCCTATTCGTTGCCTTTTTATTGAATATTATCCGGCAAATTATTTAATTAATAAAATGTCTAACTAAAAATAATTGTATGCATTATTTCTAAGTAAAATAATAATTCAAGGAATAGAATGAGCTTTTTAAAATTAAAATTGAATGAAAATTACGACTTGTAAATAAAGTGGAAAAAAACAAATAATAAAATAACTGAATTTAAATAAATAATTACGACCTCGACTATTTTGTTATTATTTGCGCTTATATTTCTCTTTTAAAATTCGTTGCTATAATCAATGGGCCTTTCTTGTCAATTTTATAAATCAAGTTAAAAATTAAGTAGTTTTTAACTTGACTGTACACATAGAACATTCTTAACTTACTTGTAATATACAAGGGTCAGATGTTCTAATATCAAGGGGATTATAAAAGGTTCCTATATGCTCGCCATCCCCTGTCAAAGGTAAGCCTCGACTTTATGATCTCAATCCTATATTGTTTCTCTTAATTTGATCCACTTCTTTAAAACAGAAACCTTCATTATTCTTAATTGTTTCATTGAAAATGAACCATTTGAGGCTCATAAAATATTTCGTTTTCACCTTTCAAATTCAAATTCCATCAAATATTTAAGAAATCCAATTTTTTATTTTATTTTGTGCTTTTTTTCTGAGTTTCGCTTTAATTATTAAGAGATTACCTGGAATTCGGGAAAGTTGCGATTTTAGACAACTTTAGGCTTCTTCAAATCCTAGTGCCTTTTTCAAATGTGGATGATGAAAAAAAGTGTTAAAAAAATTGGGTTGATACTTTCAGCATTAAATCAAGGATCCCGTGGCATAAGGGCGTAAGTACCAAAACTCGAATTTTATAGGCAACAAATAAAACTGTTTAACTTCAACGCAAATTGATTTTCTTAAACGAAAATGTATTTTCGAGCTATTAACGAAATCTATCGAACAACGAAACGAAGATCCTGAAAGAAACAACCACCTCCGAGAAAAATTCAGTCCGAAAAAACGCCGATTTTGAATCAGAAAGAGTTGCATAAACTTGTTTATTCTGGCAAATAAAAAGCTGCATAACTCTTTCATTGTTTAATTTAAAAAAATAATGTACTTTCGAGCCATTACTTAGCCCTATCAAATCTTAAAAAGAGCAGGCAAAACGAAGTAATCATTTTTTTCATATAGCAAACATGAATTTTGTCCCACTTCTAAATCGAACTGTACCATAATCTTCTACAGAAATATAAGTTAAAAAATAAATTATAAATAAAACGCATTTCCGAAATTCGGCACTTACGCCCTTCTGCCCCGAGACCCTTCAAGTTCTATCCAATTTCTGAATTTTCGTCATCATTATTCCCATTATTCTTATTATTACCACGTATATCCCTTATTATTTTTACCGAAACACTGAGTATAGGGGCAATTCTTTTTTGAATCTATAAAGTGAAAAAATATATCCCAGAAATAAAAGGATGCAAAACAGAGGGGAAATTGGAACTAGGCGACTGTAAAGGCCAAGGAGTGTGTTATAAATCACTCTTCCCTCTTTCCAGTCCTCCCTTAATATAAAATGAAAAAACTTACCCAAAATAAGAGAAAGATGTAAGTGAGCTAAATTAAACTGAAGAGGGGGCGGGAAAGGGCCGGGGGCGGATTCCAAATCACTACTACCCCCTTCCAGTTACCCGTTGATATGAAAAAAGAAAAAAAGAATCACAAAACTAACTTAAGGATGTACAAGAGGTAGAAATGTAACTGGAGGGGGGCTGGATAATGCAAAAGGGTGACTTCAAAATCACCACTTCCCTTTTCAATTTCTCGTTTCTTCCGTTGTAAACTTATCGAAATTGTTTCGAGTTTTTGGTTTTTTTAAAACAAGGATCTACCGTTTTTGAAATATCAATTCTTTCATACAACAGAACTTCTTTCTATAAAATATGGATGAGGAAAATTTGGCCACTATCTGCTACTATCAGAATTTTCAGCGTATTAAGCAGGAAATACTTAAGAAAACTTTACTTTTTCTTACGAATATAAAGTGATCCTCTCATTATTAAATTTTGCGTATTACTTATTTCTAAAGTTGAATAAAAAAATGTTACTTCATATTGTATTACAATGCTTTTTATGGAGAGAATGTACGCATTGGAAAATTATTTTTTTCATCAGTTGGAAAATACATAAAAATCGAATAGGTCCAGGACTGTTTTAATATGAATGTCTATCACAACTGACTAACGCAAAATTTTCAATTTATATTCACATATTCTGGACAGTGCAATAAATGTCATCACACCTTTTGCTGTGTCGTGGGTTCGTTTTGTAAATTTATAAGTCTAAATTAAAAAATTTTTTAAACGTTTGAAAATTAAACAATTTCTGTAATTGATTTTATAATATTTTGGAGATTTGAAAAAAACCGATGTTATTATGTATGTAAGTTTAATAAATTAGAAATTAGAAGTTTCACATTCTGCTGATTTTAAATAACATATATAATTTTTTTCACAAAATGAATATTATTATAATAAAGGCTAGTACCACGAATAGGTTATCTCATTTGATTCCTTTCTGCCACTTTTTGAAAATATGACGAAGTTAGTAATTTTTTTAAGCTATGTCTAGTCATCCCGAAAAATTAGGGGGGTTGGACCAATATTATTTATGTTGCGAGTCACGGGGGTGCCTTCCCGCCCCACCCGAAAATTCGGGGCGACTAGCCAAGCTTATGAAAAATATGGCACTGGTCATCCTGAATAAATTTCGGGACGACGAGACACTGCGTTTTTTAAAATTATTAATTATTTCAAATATATTTTCAAATTAATTACTCAAATTACGTTTAAAGGTGTATAATTAGGTAGAATTTTCAGAACAACTTCAAATACCGCGAAAACCCGGAACAAAAAATTTTAAGTTTAAAATAGAGATAAATAGAACTGATTTCTAAAAAGATCATAGTGATATTCTGTTCACCGTTTTTTAAAAAAACGTATGTATTCTCGCTATGACACTTGTAGACACATTTTTGAATTAATTTGATTTCACTAATTCTACAGGAA
Source organism: Andricus quercusramuli (assembly GCA_932178445.1). Classification (NCBI taxonomy): domain Eukaryota; kingdom Metazoa; phylum Arthropoda; class Insecta; order Hymenoptera; family Cynipidae; genus Andricus; species Andricus quercusramuli. The sequence continues at coordinate 192,004 of CAKNXH010002360.1, read as the reverse complement.
AGTTTAGTAAGTTCGGTTCATCTCACAGAAATATTTAGGATTTTAGTAAGTCTGCAAGATCTCATAATTTTCTTTATGTTAATACAGACTGTGGAGCTGTTAAAGTAGCACGGAGAAACTTTGGTTGTGAAATTCGTTATTATAATAGTTATTCTTACAATAAGACAATAGCGAGCCAGGATATATGATACATCACTATTGCAAAAATCACTAGTGTGAATATTATATTGTGAATTTACTAAGTTCATGAGAATATAATAATAAATGATTGAATAATTGTAATTATGGCAAAAAAAAATTGCTGTAATCCTAGAAAATACTGTGAAGTTTATACAATAGAGAAAATCCTGCTAGAAGAAAGTAACGATGCCGGGAATCGAACACGGATCTCCGGGCAGCGGCACGGAGACTTTTTCCTGTACAACCAATTTTGAGATTAAGGAATTTGATCATCCATATGAACCTCGGTGCACATTTTGCAATGCACTATATGGAAGTATGTATTTTTCCTCTCATTGCACCTTTCTATTGAGAATGGTGATTTTTCTAACCGTTTTGCAACGCATGTTATTTAGACTGCTAGTTTAAAAACTTGTCTTTCCAACTCTTAATGTTAAGCTTCGAATATATTTATAATTGATCTGGAAAAAGTATTTCTTCGCATCGCTGTGCCAATTAATACACTGAGAAAAAAATTTGGATCCAAAGAAATGCATTTCTTTGATTGCATTCATTTGAGCCAAAAAAACCCTTTGACCCTGTACTGAATATTGATTAAAAGCAACAAACTCGTGCATTGATTCAAACAAATCATTTCTTTGGTCGCCATTTCTTTGAAATAAATATTTCTTGGCCTCAGGATATAAGATAATTAACTCAAGGAATTGATATCTTTAAAACTAAGAACCTAGTTTCCTTGAATCTTGCCTTCGCATCCAAAGAAATATGTTTTTAGTTGAATAATTTTGAGCCTTTGAATTAAAAAATATTTTATTTCAAATAAGTAAGTCGTCGATGCGTGAAACAAGTATTTTGTTTTCAATGAATCAAAAAAATATTGACATAAATGAAAGCAGTATTAATTACGTGAAAGTGATATTTCTTTCATATAAGGGGATCGATACTGTTGTTCTAACTAAACATGCCATTAGTCGAATAAAGTAATTTGTTAACTTAGATAATAATTTATTCGCTTGGAAGGTGTGTTTTTTTATGCATAGAGTGAAGTGATTTATGTCCAATAAACATTTCCTCCAAGTGAAGACATATATTTTAGAAATAACTTCATACACCATTCGTTCGAAAAAATATTTTGGTAACATTCTTTATTTGTACCAAGTAGTTCAGAACATATGCCTCCTGTTCCGTTGGTCTTGCTTGACATTCTTTTTCCTACCCCGCGAAAATGAAAATAAATATATTATTATAAATTAGAATCATTATATGATTGTATTGAATATTTTTTTCCAATAAATAGACCTGCTTAATTTTTGTACTATAACTATTCAAAATTTTTTAACAACAGGAGAACTATTTCCGTTTGAGTAAATCGTTCTTTGAATCAATTAATATTTTATCAACTCTATCACGTTTTATGTTAAAACAATATGCCGCATCTGAGATACAAATAAATCTTTATTTCTGTTGAAAAAATTTCTTTGATGCAAAGAAATGTTTATTTTACCAAAAAATACGCTTATTTGAATCAAAGAATCATATATTTGGTTTTAAAAAAAACTTCTACTCAGTCCAAGATACGTTTATTTGTATGTAATAATTATCTTCTTGAACATACGCCATAATTCTTTACATTACGGAACAATAACAAATCTATTTCGGTCAACGAATATTTTACAGCGTCCAGTATGTATTTCTATGCCTTAAGATTGCCTTTCTTAGATCCAAACAAAACATTTCTTTAATCTAAAGAAATATTTCTTAAGCCATATTCCACTCTACCATTTCATTGAATCAAAAAAATTTCCTTCGATTCAAATAAGTTTTTTTCAGTGTTCTATTTTCTCAACTATATTGTAGATAACGATCGAACTCCTGAAAAATGAATATTTTAATATCAAATTTTACAACCAATAGTTTCTCCGTGTGGAGCTAGAAAATCTGAAAATAAAAAGTATTATAGGATCGTCTTTCTTTATCTAAAAGAAACGTGTTAAAAGTTAACGCTAATTGAAATGATTGTTTCACATGATTGACTTTTTACATTGGAACGTAATTTTAAGAATTTCAAGTTTATATAGTATACTTAATAAATAGGACGTTTGGCCATGTTTTGCCGATTCCGCCCACTGAGCTTCTTAGGGTGATCCAAAAATTCGATTTTCAATTTTTGGTGATCGACCCCCCCCCCCCTCAATTTGTTCGTTTTCCGAAAAAATAAACTACGTGATTTAAAAAAAAATTCAACGTTAACCCGTACCCCCAGGCTCTTGAAATTAACATGAGGTTTTAATGGGAAAAGCTCGGTTTAAAAAAAAAATGAGAACAAGAAGTACTTTATATTAATATTTTGTGAAATAAAGTATAGTGGTATAGTGACCTCTTGAAGAATGTTCAAGAAATAATTTCCACCCAGTAACTTTTAATTTCGACGCTCCTGTCCCCTTTTATCGATCCGGGAAAATGCCCCAAAAAATTCAAAATAGCAGTTTTCTACCAAATTTATGCTAAAGCCGGTATTTTTGGATTTTTTCAACAGGAATAGTTTTTAATTCGTGAGGGAAGGGTTTTCCAGTATTTTTTAAATGACTTTGAATTTTTTAAATTTGTATTATTTGTTTGAACAAATTTTTCCCCTGTAAAGCGAGAAAATTTATTATTTTCTGGAATTAATGACACAATTAACGGATGTTGAGAGTAATTTTTTTCTTAAGGATATTCAGCAATTATTTAAACAATTTTCATTGGTTTGAACAATTTTCTTCCATGTAAATCGTGAAAAGTTATTCTTTTCTGCGATTAATGACACAATTACCGAAACCTGATAATAATATTTGTTTGTCTGAGATTTTCGTAATTATTTAAACAATTCATACTCACTCATTTTTGTGCCTTTTCATAGAGAAGGTGGAAAAAAGTCTAGTTTTTTCGAATCTTGAATCTCGAAGCTCTAAGAAAAGTATAGCTTTTTTTCTAAAATTACTTCTCTGTTCTGTTTCATTTATATAGGTACTTTAGGAAGGATCTACATGCAAATTATTTTCTTATCATAGATTTCATTAACCTACAGGGGTGATTTCAAGAAAAAAAGGAGTCTTTATTTAAACAACACGTGTTATACTTTCTAAGATGAGGAAATACTGAATAATAAGCGACATAGTAAGAGATTCGGAAAAAGTAGACTTTTTTCCATCTTCCCTGTGAAAAAGAGCAAGTGAATGATTATTAATTGTTTCAATAATTGCTTATAATCTTGAAAAAAGAGTATTCTTAACTTTCGTTGATTGTGCCACTAATTGCATAAACGAATAACTTTTTACGATATACAGGGAAAAAAATGTTGAAGCAAATGAAATTTTTTAAACAAGTGAATATTGTTTAAGCAAATGAAAATTGTTAAAAAATTGCGGAATTTCTTTAAGAAAAAATATACTATTGAGATCCGTTAATAGTATAATATCGAGAGAATAACTTTTCACGTTTTACACGGCAAGCAGTTGTTTAAACAAATGAAAATCCTTCCAAATAATTACCAAATATCATTAAAAAATATATTACTCCCAACATTTGTTAATTGTGTTATTAATTTCAGAAAATAATAACTTTTTATGACTTTAAGGATAAAAAATTGTTGAAGCAAATGAAAATTGTTTGAATAATTACAAAATATGTTAAACAAGGAGTAAATAATCTTGATACTCATCAATACTTGGAAACCATTCACTTATCGATTTAAATTTCTTTTCGTTGAGAAAAATTAAAAAAATACTGTCTTCGTCATGAATTTGATAGAAAACTGCTATTTTACATTTTTGGGGGAAATTTTTTGGGTACAATAAAAGGGTAGTGGAGGAGGGGGGGGGGGGTCCTAATAAGAAGTTATTGTATGGAAATTATTCCTTGAAAAGTCTTTAACAAGCGACTATACTTTAAGTCACAAAAAGTTTATGACGAGTACATGTTTTTTACATTTTTTCTCGGACCGAGCTTTTCCCAGTCATGTTAATTTTAAAAGGCCGGGGGTACGGTTAACGCAGAAAAAAAATTAGGGATTTCCTCTTTTCTGATATCGAAAAAATTGGGGGGATTGATCACCATGAATCAAAAGTCAAATTTGTACAGCTATAAATTTGGACCACACTATAAGCTTCTATCAGATAGAAAATTTCAGCATAAATTGAAAAAAAATTTCAATGATCCCAAAATTTGAAAAAAATTTTGATCTTACTAAACGAAAATTGAATTCTTCGAACCGCCACTTGTCAGATCTCGGAGCGTAAAGTTTCAATAGATATAGATAGAGACCTTTTTATAAATATCTTTGAAATGAGTTGATGCAAGCAGGGGGTTGAGATCGATAAGCTTGCGCAGGAATATTTCTGGAAGGCTTATCTTAAAACTGAGTGAATCAGTTTTAACGCAAATTTAAGGTAATAATATTCTAGGATTGCTATACTAGTCGAAGTACCCTTTAATTGCAAGGAGCATCGATTTTTGATGTTTCGAGGTTTCTAGAGCATCCACCCCTCTGCGCTTGCGTCCTAATATCAAATATGGCGCTTGCTAGTCAACCCCAACAATTCAACCTGTCACATTCTTCACTTCCAAGAAGTCCAAAAATCGACCTATTAAAAATGTTAAATCAATAATTCCAGTGAATCACAAGTTATATTATTTTTAAATAATAAAAAGAAAGTATGCGGCATAAAAAAAGTATTGGTTTAGTTATACTACTACTTCAGTGTTTAATTACAATCTGTGATGGTAAATATGAAGGTACTAATATAAATTTTTTTCGAAAATATTGCAATTGTTGATCATATGGGTGAAAATCAAAAGGGTGGCAATATGATGTCCCTAGAATATTATACGCTTGTGTTTGAAAGAATAAATTTCTTAACAACAGGATTTTTTTAAGCCTACTCTCTCCAATAGTATCCTATCTGCCATTTATTTCTACTTTATTCCGTATCAAAATATATATGATTAAATATGAGTATATGTCATCCTGTAACGTGTCTCTTGCTACTTTTTTTTCAAATTTATGGCGTTATATTGAGAGCTGAAGATCTAATTGTTAAATATACGTATTTTTCAGAAACTAATAATTATAGTTTCAGAATCATAATCACTTTTAAAATTTTATTTGTTAATTTTTCATTAATTTTGGGGCCTAATAACTTAAGATCCATATTTAAACTGATTAAAAATGGAAGATTATTGAATATACTTAAAAATGTTAAAATTTAATTACACATAAAGTATCTTCATTTTATCAAAACAAACAATATTTAGAAACCCGACAAAGATCGTACAACAATTCAGTAACATCCGGTAACACGGGTTTACTGTTAGAGGACCCATATTTTGAAGGTGAGTTTATGAAAAACATATTAATAAAAAGTTGTAATTTTTACCTTTAAGACAATTGATTGATTGGTTAATTCAGACTAAAATGCGCGCGTGCAGTTTTTCGGTTTGAGGTGAAAAATAATTTTTATTACAAAATAAAAACGTTAATTAAATACTTATTCTTTAAGTTTATTTGTTTATTTTTTATTTTTAAGATTATATAAGTATAATTTTCCCAAGACTCTTGAAGAAATTCAAAAAGATTTTTTTTAATTTGAGATACGTCAAGTCAAAATTTAAACAAAAAAGTTCACCTTTAACTAAATAGTGGAATTATTAATAAAAAATATATGAATTTTCAACAAAAATGTTAATTTTCAACTGGAATGATGAATCGTCAACAACAACAAAAATACTTTTTAGCAAAGTTGTTTCATCTTTTAACCAAGTGGCACAATAGGTTTTATAGCTTGAATTCAGGGGAGCTCTAACCATGTGGTTGGATATTCAACCAAAAAATATGAATTCTCAAGAGAAAATGTAATAGTTAATATTTCAATCTAAAAAGATTCCAATTTTAAATCAATAACAATTTAATTCATTCAAAAATAGAAACGAATGTTCAACAAAATAGTTCAATCTTTAACCAAGAAGATGATTTTCCAACCAAGGGGATTAATTTCCTACCAAAAAGGACAAATGTTCAACAAAATTGTTATATTTTCAAACAGAGAAATGAATTTTAAAAATATTAAAACTAAACAATATTTTACTTCTAAATCAAAAAGGGTTGAATTCATCATATTTTTACTTTAAATCAAACAGTTGCAATTTCAATAAAAAAGATTGAATTTCTTCCAAAACAGATGAATTTTCAAACCAAGAAGACGAATTTTCAGCATAATTGTTGTATAAATTTTAATAATTTCAATAATAAATACAATTTTTTAATAACTGTTTATTCTGTAAGTTTCTTCGTTTATTTGCTTTAAGTTTACATATATATAATTTCCCTTAGTTTCTTGAGAAAATTCAAAAAGATTTTGAAGATTTCGGATATGCCAAAAAAGAATCTAGACAATTATTATAACGAAAATTTATCTTTAAATCTTCGAGATCCGTTTCTATCAATTTTGCAAATCTTATCTAATGTTTTAAAATCATTTTGGATATTCCATTAAAATCACTTTTTTAATCTTGAAACTTTGCAAAATCTTTAAAAAACTTCCAAATTTTATTTCGAAATCTTCAAAAATCCACGCTTTTGTTTTGAGTTTTTTTGAATCTTCTCAAATTTTCAATATTTTTGAACTTTTTAAAAGTTTCTAAATATTTTTTCAAATGATTTTCATTTTTCCTCAATATTTGAAAAAATTGTGTAGCATTAAAGAAGTTGCCTTAAAATATTTCAGATTCTTCTTTGACAATTTTGGAAATATTTTGGAATGTTTTGAAAATTTTTTTAAATGTTCTCATGAGATAAATGTTTTAAAATGAAAAACATGATAAATTTTCCCAGGAATCTCCAAAAAATTTGTTATTCTCTTGAAACCTTTTAAAATTCTTAAACAGCTTCTGGATTTTTTGTTTTAAATCTTAAAAAATCTACATTTCGATTTAAATTTGTTGAAATCCTTCTAAGTTTAAAATTATTTTTGCATCTTTTGAAAACTTCCAAATATGCAATTTCAATGTGAACATATTACTGAATCCTAACTAATAATAAACTATTTATTAACTAATTGTAAATAAAAATTAAATTCATGCAAAATATTTGTAATAAAACTGAAATGTAAACAATCTTATATTTTCACATTTTATAAATATTTATTACCATATTATATAATTTTAAACTGATTAGTAAATCATTTTAAACTGATGAGTAAATAATTTCGAGTCCTTTTTTCTCTCATACATATTGAATCAATTATTTGTAAAAAGCGTTGATAATTAAATCTTCAGTTCTATGCTATCGTCTTGAATTGTCCTTTTTACTCGTCTGAAATGGATATAGTTAAAATGAAATAAATTTGAATTTATTAAAAGTTGTTGTGTTTTCAAAATGCAGTCATATTTACTTTTTATAGTAAATATTTATAAAGAAAACTATTGTTTATATTCATTTTATTTAAAAACGGATAATTTCAATCCGTAGGAACTCATTTGTTCCGAATTTCAATGGAAAGTTACAACGTTTTTGCATAATTTGCTTCAAATTAGGAACAGTAATGATAAAGAACTTAAACAAAAATATTTCTATAATTGTGTGAAAATTAATAAGAGGAAATATGATTCTAAAAATCATATAAATAGTGCGCGCAGTCTGAGGATAGGACAAAAAGAAAATTTACAAAATTCGCTTTTATAGTTACATAAATTTATGCTAAAAACAATAGTCCCTACTTCCCCATCCGCCACTTCACCCATCGCTTCCTCCCTTTACCCTAACTTCTTCCCCAGCCATATATTCCCCTCCCCAAACTTTTCCTCCCTTCAACTCACTTCCTTTAAGTACCCTCCGCTAATTTCCCCTCATCTCCACATCCCTCATTTCCCTTTCCTTTCCCTCCCATAATTTTTCCTCACATCCCCTTCTAGGAAAAAAAAACGACAAACGGACAGACGGACAGACGGACAGCCGACCGAAACTATAAGGGTTTTTGCCAGGGCCTACGAAGCCCGAAAAATGATGGTGAACCTTAAGTTTATACTTAATTGAGTTGTGATTTTAAAATAATTTTTTAGGACAGCTGACTACAAAAGAACATAAAACCCATGCAGCTACCGAGAAAGTGAACGATCTTTGGTGTTTTCAATGCGACACTATGGAAGATGGTGAAAAATGTGAAGAGTTATCGAAAAATAATACATCACTTGTACAAAAGTGCACGGATGATAAAAGAATATGTATGGTGAGAAAATTTATAAATCTTTAGGGATAAAACAGAGTTCAAAATGAAGAAAAAAATCCAAACTGGCCGCCTACATTTTGAACCGCATCTTGGTTCCAAACTTACCCAAACCAGTTGAAATTGAACCAAAATTTTGTTCAAAATAAACCATTTCCGATTCATCATAAACTAAAAATCGATTAATTTTGGATGAATGTCTTGAACCAAAATAAGGTCATTCAAAATTTTAAAAACCTGTTTTTTTAATTAACTGGGCCATTGGTTACACTATGTCCTATGAACCCAAAATATGTAAAGGTAAGGTGCCATCCATAAATTACGTAATAACTTTTAGGGAGGGAGAGGGAAAATGTTACGATCTGTTACCCCCACATTATAATATACATGTTACAATCCATTTATTCAACATTATAATGTATAACGTTAAAGTTTCGAAATGTCTACCGTTGCGGAATTTTCCGTAAGACTTTCCCCTTTTCGAGCTCGTTCAGGGCAGGGCCTTAAAGCTTAGTAATTTTTAAATAAAACATTGTAATGATGTTATAAAGATAAATTAATGTCGTAAAAAATAGATTGTTGAAAGTTCAATTTTTTTAGATCATTGTGTAAAAAAATATCCATAAAAACAAAGTTTTTTCACAATTTTTAGGGTTTCATAGCCCTAGACAGAAACCCTTATACGAGCAGTTTCGGGCGAGCGTTCATACGTCCGTCGTACTTTTTTCAAGAAGGGGAAGTGTGGATAACTCACAACTTACAGCTCACCGCTCAAAAGGGGTGAGGAAGTAGGGGAAATTAGGGGTGGGGAAGTAGCCAAAGTGAGAAGAAATTAAGTGTGGGCGGTAGGGGTCGTGAGGGGAGATGAGGGTAGGAGAAGTAATAGAAGTGGTGGGAAATAAGGGGAGGATAAGTAGGGGAACTTAGGCGAACAGAACGAGGGGAAGTGAGGGGAAACTAGTGTAAAGGAAGTGAGTGAAAATGCGGGGGAAGTGAGGAGAGGGTGAAGTAGATGAGGAAGAAGTTCCTGAAGGGAGGGGAAGCCATGGTTGAAATGTGGGGAGGGGAAACAGAGTTGAAAGGGGAAGTAGAGGAATGCAGGGAGAGTAAGGAAGGAAAAGTATGGAAGGGGAAGTTTTGAACGACTTACTTACGTTTTAATAGGTTACGAAATTCTCTTTTGCAGGCGTATTGCACCTACTTTGACCAATTTTTGAAATTACTACAGCCAAGATATTTGAAAAGATTGCAAGGGTTTTCAGATGATTTCCAAGATCTCCAAATATTTTAAAGGATTTTTTAGGAACTGTAATGAATTTTAAGTGATTTTATCAGATTTCAAAGGATTTCAGTAATTTTAAAAACTCTCAATAGGGTATTTTAATGAGTTTTTCAGGATCTCAAAAGGTTTTCATAGAACTTCAAAACTTGCAAGGGATTTCAAGAAATACCATAAGATTTTACGTACTTTTACGGGATTTTAGATATTTTCAAAGATTTGAAGATCTTTTCCGATATTTCAATGTATTTCCAAATATTCCAGGGAATTTCCACATATTAGAAAAAATTTCCAAGGATTTTATCATATTATAAAATATTCCGAGGAATTTTCAAGAGCTTAAAAAAATGCAATGGGTTTTCTGTATATATTAAATATATGTATTTTTGAAAGACCTACAACCTTTATTTGAAGCCCTTTTGTACATTTTTATTGTTGATTGAAATGAATGGATAAAATATAAAATTTTATAGTTTTTTGGGTTTTTCACATTGAGATTCAAATTCGCGGATATTTTTACTATCATTTTCGTAATTAGCGCATCAAAATACATGAATATATTGAGTTTCAAATTAATCGGAGGTATGCGCTTTTCGGAAGTTTATCCGAAATTTCAATGCATTTATTTCCAAGAATTGAGGGATTCCAAAGCATTACAAAGATTTTGAGAGATTTTCAATATTTCAAGGTAGTTCTAAATATTGTATAAAATTTGAAACAATTCGAAATATTTTTAAATATTTTCAAATATTGTCGTGAATTTCAAAAAATTAGAAGAAGTTTTAATAGATTTCAAGAAATTTCATAGAATTTGCAAGATTTTAGGTTATTTTAAAGGGTTGGAAAGAAGTTTCAAGATTTAAAAAAAATTGTCAGGGAATATCATCAGATTTCATGTGACTTCACGGTATTTTATAATACACTGGAACCTGGATTGAATGAGTCCGAATTTACTGCTTCTGAGAATTGTTGCCGCGGGGGTTTCCAGCTGAAAGTGAAGCCCGAGCCCCAGGCGTGAAACATCAGCAGCGTAGCCACTGAATGTTTACGTTCGGACGGTCTGGATTTACAGCTGAAGGCCACTGAAGCCATTCCCAACACCGGTGCTAAATCCAAGTTCCACTGTATTTTAATGAAATTTGAATGCATTTATTCCCCAGAATTGAGGGATTTCTAAGCATTGCAAAGATTTCGAGAGATTTTTGATATTTCAAGGTAGTTAAGAAAAAGACTTTAAAAATTTTGAAAGATTTTAAAGGATTTGAAAGATTTTAGGATATTTTAAAATATTCCAAGGAATTTCGATAGATTACAAGAAATTTAAAGGATTTGAAATATTTTACGGTATTTTAAAGAATTCTAAAGAAGTTTCAAGAGATTACAAAAATTTCAAGGAATTTAATTATTAGCATCAGATTATATGTAACTTCACGGGATTTTATAATATTTTAATAAAATTTCAAATAATTTATTCCCAAGAATTGAGGGATTTCAATGCATCGCAATGATTTCAAGAGATTTTCAATATTTGAAGGTAATTCTCAAGATTTTAAAGAATTCGACAGAATTTAGAATATTTTCAAAAATTCCAAGGAATTTCAACCGATTTCAGGAATTTTCGAAGGATTGGACATTTTTTAGGGCATTTTAAAGGATTCCAAGGAAGTTTCAAGAGATTATAAGAATTTCAAGGCAAATAATCAGATTGCATATAACTTCACGGAATATGAAGTGATTTTATAACATTTCAATGAAATTTCAAAGAATTTATTCACAATATTTTAGCCATTTCAAAGGATTTCAAACATTTCAAACAAATTTTATCTAATGTAAAGTATTCCCAAAAATTTTAACGAATTTAAAAGTCTTTGGAGTATTTAAAAAAATATATCCATAAAACAATTTTCTCATATTTTTTTTAATTAATGCTATCCAATAAATCAATCAACATTTCATTACATTACATTATATTATATTATATTACATGGAGTAAGGGGGGGAGGGGTAAAAATCGGCAAAAAATGTGGTTTGTAATTTATGGATGACCCCTGAATCCAAATACAGGTTACTTCAAATGAGAAACCATGATTGCGTTAAAAACGAATCGTATTCTGATTCAAAATAAACTCCATCCAGTTCAAAACGAATCCAAACCAGTTTGATTGTTTCCTCCATCATGAACTCAGATTTTTTCTACATTCTTATGTTCTTTTTTCTTAATTAAAGTATATCTTTTATATAAATTTAAATAAGAAATGTAAATTTATCAGGTGAAACGATTTTCATATACAACGAGTAACGAAAATCAAACATCCAAGCCAATTATGTGGGCCTTACAGAGAAATTGCACAAATAAATGTGAGCCAGGCTGTATTGTAATTGGCGAACGCACAAAACTTTATGCTTGTATAGCATGTTGCGAAACCTCTCATTGCAACACTGGTAAAGGAACGGCACCTGATTTAAAAATTAATGAGGTTTTGTGAATGATTTTTAATGCTTAAATGCTTATTACAAAAAGTGTGATTTTCACATTTTCATAGAAAACAAATCTATTATTTGAGGAGTTATTATAGCTTTTATAACAAAATAATCTTAAATGAAAATTACCTTCAATAGAATAATAAAAAAGAATACACTCAACTCCCGACACAAGACCCCCCGGTTGATGGTATTCCTGGAACTGACGGCTTCCGCAGTTTCGTGATGAGAGAAGCCGCGGGGCCGAAAGAGAGAATGCACTCAGTCAAGCGTAACAAACAGCTCGAGGGCCGCACTCTCAGTGCGTTAGTTGGAACAGGTTGCGTCATGCGTTCAAATCCAACAGAAATTGTTTAGCGGCCCTGTCTGTTTACGTTGGGATTTCCCCAATTTAGGATCAAGGCCAAGGCGAACCCTGCCCGAAACCGGTCTTATATCTGGAGTTCAGTGTACTAATAAGTAAAGTTTGACCGGGGTTTCGGCTTCTAAAATCAAAATTGCATTATTTCTATTGGTCGTACACTTTTTGTAATAATAAGACCAACATATATTTCCTTTGATAATATTTTTCTTTTAATTTATAGGCGGGCTTCCTCTTGGCTTTTATATTGCAACTGCTACTCACAGTCATCATGTACCCATCGTGACATTGCTAATAAATGATAAAAATGCTTATACATTTTCTACTTTTTCCTCGTCTTCCAATCAGTGTTATCTACTTCAAAGTACCAAGAAATCTATGTCAGCAGTGTTAAAAATTCAAAATTCTGTCTTCAAACTTGTATTTAATTCGATTTTTATGTCACTTTTCAAAAAAAGTGAAAAATACATTTTAAAATCGTCTTTCAAAATTGACTTTTTCATTTCCTTACCTTCAAGTGATTATTATTCTAACATATTAGAAACATTTTTTTACAGGGTTAAAGATTTCCCCTCAAGAACTTACGTACGTTGTAAAAAATCTATGATCGTTATGAAAATACATAAGCAAGTGATTAAATTGAATTTATGAACCCTAAAGCGAAAATTGATTGAACCTGAGAAAATGATTCAATATGTAGGCAATTAAGTCATAATCAATAACCATAGACTTGACTAATCTCAACTTCACTAACATTCTACATCTGTTTATAGTACATCGCTCTAATTACTTTTAATTTATATATTTTGAAATTAAAGTTCAAAAATCCATTTTTCGTATGCAAACATTTTCTATATATTTATAAAAACTTGTAAATAAAACAAAAAATGTACGTTAAGAATTAATTGTGAGCAATTTCAATCAAAGAAATCATTCATTTTAGAAGGTTAAAAAAATATTTCACATTTACAACAATCAAAAATCAGGGGATAGAAAAAGAACTAAAAATTGTTCAACCATTAAGACTTTCGGTTAGAAACTTTATAAGATCGAGCAATTACAATTTTTTCATTTATAAAATTTCAATCTAGAATGATTAAATCTTGTACGTTTTTAATTAACTCACCAAACTACTTAGACATTTATTTAGAAATTCTCCTATTTTAAACAATTGCAATTGTAAACAACACAATTCATAATACTTAAATTATTAAAAATTCTACAATTGTTATGTCCTACATTCGTAGTCTTTTTTTGGCAAAACATTAATCTTCTTGGTCGAAAATTCATCTTTTTGGTTGAAAAT
>CAKNXH010002360.1:154294-178039 GCA_932178445.1 Andricus quercusramuli | reverse complement strand
CCCCCCCCCCCCTCTCAAAATTTGTAACGTAGTTTATGGCTACTTTTTCTTTTAGGACTACGCGACTACATAAAACCAATACCTTCTCATGGCGATGAGAATTTAAATATATAATTTGCTATCAAAGATGAAATTTGTTATTTAAGTGCCAAGAATGAGATGTCTGATGTTTTATATTTGATTGGTTCTATGAATAGCACTGCACTGGGGTCCAGGGGAGGTTGCGTGTATAAAGGAACATCAATTCGTTAACAAATGACAATTGGGAGAGTGATGGCTGTAGTTCATGGAGCTCATGGGGACCTTGTTCCAGGACTCTGTGGCACTGCGGTGCAATTTAGGTCACGAAATTGCAACGAGAACTCGTACGTGTCATACGATAATGCTCTTACGTAGTGGTTAAGGCAATAACATTCTAATCTATAGCCTGGGGACACCAGATAATAATTTACCCAACCCTAAGCCAATCAAATCTACAGCCTACTATGTGACTTTTCATGTTTGGTGCAATGTCTCCCGACTTCTTCGTTACTATTGAGATTACTGTCGAAAAAAGAATTTTTGAAAATAGAGAAAACAGGGTGGCGGTAAAATTTCATTTTTAAAATCCCCTCACTTTTCCCTGACTAATTTCTTATTTTGCCTGTCCATTATTATTTAAAAATAGAAATTCTAATATTGTAACATTTTCACTACAGAATAGGAAGGTCCAATTTTTTTCTTGAAATATCATGCATATCGCCCGGAAAATTGTTTGAATTCAACACTTCTCTTCACAAATAGCCATGGAATACAATTAAAATATTACTTTGTAAATATCACCCCCATAAGTCTGTTTTATAGGATCTCGAAAAAACCTCATAAGTAAAAAAATGGGGTTTGCGAGTTTGTAGCCCTAATTATGATTTTTTGCGTTTTTTTAATACAAATTGTTTCTCATTCATAAAATACTACTTTATACTGATAATTAGATGTTAAAATAAATTGTTTAAACAATTTATTATCATTTTTAATAACATTCTCTTACAATAATGCTAGAAAATTGCAGCCTTTTCAAAAAATTTCCACTTTTTACCAGTTTTTATGTGAAATGAGTTAAATAATTAATTAAAGTTAACGAAACTAATTGTCTGAAGAATTTATAACTAAAAAGGCAAAGTAAAGTTTAAGCATTTCAGAAAAAACGCAAATTTCTAGCACTGATCTAAGTGAAGATAGTTATAAAAAATAATAAATTGTTTAAACAACTGTCTTTATTTACATGCATTAATTATTACTAAATAAGAAATTTGGAAGAATTCAAATGAATTGGAAACAATTTAAAAAAATTAGAGGTAATTAAATCAAAATTCAAGTGAATTGAAAACCATGAAATGAGTTTCGAAAAAATCAAGAATTCAAAAGAATGCGGTGGAATGTCTAAGAAATCAAGATGACTTCCAAGGACTTCAGGATGAATCAAACAACAACAAAAACAATTTAAAAAAATACATTCAATTGAGAAGATTTGAGGAAATTTATAAGAATTCAATGGAATGCAAAGGATTCAAGAGAATTCCAAAGAACTAAGAAGAATAAGGTATAAATTAATAGGAATTCAGTGTGAATTCCAAATGAATTGCAAAAAATATTTGAATAACATTTTTGAAATTGCAAAAAATCCCTCATTACTTGCGAATACACTTTTTGAAATCAATGAAAATCTTATCGAATCCCATGAAATTCTATGAAATATGATATTTCCAGAAATCCTGGAAAATTGATGCGGTCACCATGAGAAAATAAAGAACGTTTTCAAAATAATTTCCCACGTAAGAAATAAATTTTCAAAAAATAAAATGATAGTGACATTCAATACTACATTATTATTGGTCAATAAAATTTTATTTACGAAATTCAGATTAAACCACAGCTTATGAGTATAAATTTCATACATCCACATTTTACGACATCCCAAAAATGATTAATCAATGCTCGGAACGATAACGAAAAAATCCATCTTCCGCTTATAAATTCTTTAGTTCGTTTCTAGAAGAGGGAAATTTGAATTGGTTTATGTTTTAAAAAAGTTGCATTTAATGAAATAATATTTATAAATTAATTTAGAGCACTATAAATCCTGCAAAAATGAATTTCTTTCTTAGTTTACTTGTGTCTGTTTATATTTTACAAACTACATCAGCCTGGGACCCGGAACAATTTTTAAAATCAATACAGCAATATGAAATCGTTTACCCCAAGGTGCTGTTTCGTTCCAAAAGATCAATTAGCAAGAACGACGAAACTTATAACGTACACGTCTTGATTAAAAATTGGAAACTCGAAACTAAAACTAACACTCGGTTAACTCTTTCCCCAACTTTCGCTATTCAGTACATTAATTCGGATTCGGAATTAGAAAAGGAACACGAGGATTTACAGATTCCTGACTGTGAAATTCTTCAAGGATACGTTTCAGGTTTTAAAGATTCAAGAGTTGTATTGACGATTTGTGACAATAATTTTTATGGAATGATTCGCATTATGGGAAAAACGTATGTTTACCAATCATTGGAGGATGGAAGGCATGTTCTGTATCAAGAGAATGATGATAAATCCACATTTTTCTCGAATAAAAGAATTTTCGATGATCAATTTCCTGAACTGAAACCAAAGCCGGCGGCACTAAAGAAAGAGAACAAATTTAATGAGACAATTTGTTATATGACTGAAGTAAATGCATTCGGAAAGAGAAGAAAAATTGTTAAACCAGAACTTTGTTTTTCAAATCCTCTTCACGATACATTAGAAAAAGGTCAATCTCAGCATAATAGAAAAAAGAAATTGAAGTATGGCAATTTAGACGATAAAATAAAACAGGTAAAGCCCAAGAGAAATAAACGACGAGTTGACGGAAGACTTGACCTATCAAAAGGTGAGTTCATCTATCCAGAAGCATCCAAATATCTTGCCATGAAGAACGAAATGATGAAGTCGTTTTGTAATGATGAAGATTTTATAAAAGAAGCATTTCATTTAGAGGAAATAAGGAAAACCTGTACTGGTTAGTTTAATAATTTTGCTATTTGACATTCGTGTTTCCACTTATTTTCGTACATTTCAAGCTTAATGTCATCTTTTTAAATTGAATTGGAATCATGGCAATCTTGTTTTTTTTTTATTTTTACTATTAGTTTTTAATGCACTGTGTATAATAATGCTAGTAACAAATAATGATAAACAAAATTGTTCGATTGTACAGAGATAACAGGCATGTGTATGGGCAATAATGTTAAGAACAGATGTTCCAGTAAATCACTCCATTCTATTTCGACTACTGAAAGGTATGATGCCATCTTTGATGAAAAATGCAGTTGGTTTGCGGACACAACTGACGTAAGTGACATCATGTATGATGATCCTGCAGAACCTTCACCCACTCTTTCCACCCCGGATAAGTATCAAACAACACCCGAGGTTCCCAATTTGACATCTGGAATAACGAGCGAAAACCACGGTTATCCAACAGCATATAACTTCACAGAATGGACTGAAGGTCCTACAACAACCGAAATCAAAGAATATCCAACAAT
Source organism: Andricus quercusramuli (assembly GCA_932178445.1). NCBI lineage: Eukaryota > Metazoa > Arthropoda > Insecta > Hymenoptera > Cynipidae > Andricus > Andricus quercusramuli. The sequence continues at coordinate 174,467 of CAKNXH010002360.1, read as the reverse complement.
TTCTAATATAGAGGAAGATTGCGGACATGATGAAACCACAACCGAAATCAACGGATATCCACCAAGTTATGATTTCTCAGGCGAAGATTATGAACAACCACCTACTCTTCCTTCTCCAGGCGAGTATCCAACAACAGAAATCAACGAATATCTGCCAAGTAATGATTACTCGGACGAAGATTACGAAGATGCACCTACTCTTTCCACTCCGGGCGGGTATTTAACAACAGAATCCAGTTATTATTATCCAGATTATGATTCCTCAGGTGAAGATAATGAAAATGCCCCAACGCCAGGATATACATTGTGGTATACATTTTGCATTGCAGTAGACCATACTGTAGTTGAGTTTCATGGTGAAAAACTACTATGGCCGTATTTTCTCAATTTATTGAATATGGTAAGTAATTAACGTGTATTATATTTCAAACAAAGGACGGTTTTACATCCGAGCATATTGCTTAAAGAAGAACTACACAAAGTGTAAAAGACGACTCATCTTCATTTACTCACTATTATTATTACCATTATTGATTTACCATTCATTCTAATCATTATATTGTAGATCTTCATGACACAAATTTCTGGTTAGAAGCATTTTTTACCATTTTTGTTACTTCACCATCCAGTGCCCAAGTGGTACTTACATTTCGCATGAGTTGTTACAAAAGCATCAAGTTTGGTGTAAAGATTCCTTTTCCCATTTGAATACTTTTATAACCGTCTACCAAAAGTATTTTCAAACTTTTTTTAATTTTCTTAATATACTACAAAAAAGATAGTTCTTTACAAAAGTACGCAAGATACGACAAACGTTTACAGAGCAAGGTTTTTCCTCTTTAAACTCCCTCAAAATTTCCTGTTTCCATTTTCGATATTTTGCACCCTTTCCAAAATATTTGTATATGTAAATAGAAGCATTAAAAAAATGTTACTTTCTTAACCTTAAATACTTCTAGGGCATGGTTTTTACGTGATTTTTCAATGACAAAAACAACACACATACACTCTAATGCCACACTAATGTTAATCTCTTATAATTTCATCTCTGAAAAAATTTCAGGTTTTTTTTTATAACTAAATAGAAATTTATTATTTTTTATCTCAGCATTAATGTGCGTTTGGTTATCGTTTTCCTATTAAATGGTCGCGAGACAAATATTGGTACCGTTTCATTTTTCATTAATTAACGCGTACAACCTAAATCAGTTATTTTGTTTGTTAAAACTTGAAATACATACAGTAAAATTTGTAATAATAATTAAAATGGGTTATAAGATTCGTAATAAATAAATTTTATAAATAAGTGCAAAATTTCGACAATTTTGATTGTGTAAACATTATTCTTACATGTAAAATCATTGCTCGAAACATGATGAATAGTTTCTAGTAAGAACCAACTAACAATGAACAATACCTATCATTTTTATAAACAATTATTACAAACCAATGCATAATGTCATCATTTTTCTTGATAGAAGCACAGTTTCTTTTACAAAAATGTATTAACAAATTCCACGTGTGTGATTCTTAGTTAAAATAAAAGCCGCATCCAACAACATTCATTAATTTTATGAATACTTATTATAAACAAATGCACAATTTAGGCCTTTTTCAACCTAAAAGAACCGTTTCTTCACATAAAAGTATTAATAAATACGTTCTACAGCACATTTAGTTACATTAAAGCAGTATTTAACCATTCCTTCTAAGAAGAGTCTGCTTAATGTTGCCAACCCACCAAAAATATTTTACAAGGTGGCTTTTAGGCTGAAATAATAAATATTATTAATTGCGGGTTTACTTTCATTAATAATTACTCACTAGACATCTATTAATATCTACTTTTTTTACAAAAAAAACTGTGATCTTCTGAAAAATAGCTCAATTATGCGCTATTTTATAACAATTGTTTATAACATTGACTATTCAGCGTGTTTCTAGCAATAATTTTACGTGTAAGAATCATGTTTACACAATCGAAATTGTCGAAATTTTGGATATTCATCAAATTTGTTTATTACTAATATCTCATTCTCATTATCTAATGTATTTCTATGTACTTTCACCTAGTTCAATATCATAAAAATGGGTGAGCCATGAGCGTATTCCACCACTTGGTAGTACTTTGAAAATTATTCTCTCGAAAATAACAAAAAACACAACGTTCATGTTTTAATGTCAACTTAAGAAGGTTTCAAATATTATTATAAAAAATATGAAAAATCGATGATCTCCTTCTGGCTGAAAAAATTATTAAAAATTATTGTTTTAAATAAACAATTGAAAATTTACAATTTGTCAATTTTTTAAATTTTCTTAAAATAAAATCTTTTTTGTGACAGTTTGTATAAGGACATTCTGTGTAAGATAGATACAGAGACATATACATTACATTACATATGCGTTAATAACTTTTAAAAAATTGAAAATTTTTTTTAATCCTTTGGCACCACTGTTTACTATCCTAAACTACAAAATAACAAACAATGCAGAGAATCGATTAATTGAGTTTTGCGTTTGACATGGAAACTTTCGAAATAAACTGTAAAATTTTTAAAAAGTTCAAAATTAACCATACGGCGGCGGTTTTGATTTTAAAAAAAAAGATAGAACTTTTTCCAAAATACATATTGGGTATCAACTTTTCTCTGTAAAATGTGGGCGTATTTCTCGGATTTTTTACTTTCAGAAAAGCTGCCGCCGTTTTTTTACTTTAAAACTTTTTTTCCATTTTCTAGTACAATCCGAAAGAATGTGAAACCCCCACGAGCTTTCCGAATTTTTTTTTCGATTGTCTACTTTTATTCAAGTATTTTTTTTCAAATAATTAAGTTATCACTGAGGCTTTGGAGATTTTTTTCCTATTTTGTAATTGTTTCGTTCAACATCACTCATGATTTTTCTTCGGCCAAAAATATCAGAAGGTGTATTTGGAGATGTGCCCGTTACGGGTTAAATATCTCAAGTGGTTTTGAGAAATGCAGTATTTCAACAAAAATGTGTCACTATTGAGGAAAAAATCAGCAAAAATTCTAGAAGATTTCTAATGGCAAAAGAAACCCTTCAAACCACATTTTATACTTTTGTAACTATTTAAGCAAAATTTGCAATATATTCAGTAAAAAAACAAATGTTTATAAGAGTAAGAACAAAAATGCTTCCGACTATTGGGGAACTTTAATACTCGGCCTTTGGGTTCCAGGTTTCTGACATGCTGATGCATCCCAGCTTAGACTCACATTTTGCAGTATCCATCTCGAAGTTTATTGTTCTGCGTTCCAAGGATCAGGGCAGGGTAAAACAACCAATCTGATTGACTTTAATTTACTCTTTAAATAAGTTAGGGTGGCCGCAGGTCAGGGAAAACCTGGAAATCAGGGAAAAGTCAGGAAATTTTGTTGGTCAGGGAAAGTCAAGGAATAGTTAGAGATTTCAAATAAAAAATTGCAAAAGTCAGAGAATTTCTGTAAGAAGCACTTTAAGTAACTGTCAAGAGTAATAAGGTCACTTTCAGTCAATTTTTTTTATAAAATCTCTTTTCAATCACTTCTTTAGGATAAACTCACTATAGTCACTTTTTTAAATGAAAAGATCACTTTAAACACTTTTCTTTCAGGTCTATACATACTTCTCAATTTTCTTGTATTTTCTTGAATTATTTTCAAATATTTTAGGGTATTTTGAAGGATTCCAAGAGATTTTTAACATATTTCACCAATTTGGAGGAATTTCAAAGGATCTTAAAGATTTTACGTTATTTTAAAAGATTCCAATGAATTTCTAATATATTTCAATAGTTTGAAGGTATTCCAAACGTTTTTAAAGACTTTAGGGTATTTTTGAAACATCCAAGGAATTTTCAAGAGCCCTAAGAAGTTTTAAGAGATTTCGAAAGATTTAAAAGGATTTGAAATATGTTAGGATATTTGAAAAGATTCCAAGACATTTTCAAGTAATTTATCATTTATCAAGGATTTAAATGATTTAAAGGGATTTAAAACATTTTCATTGGGATTTAGTGAATTTTACAAAGTTTTGAAAGATAGGAAACGATTTTATAAAACCTATGAGGTTTTAGTATATTTTAAAAGATTCCAAGGAATGTTATCAGATTTCCGAGAATTTCAATGATTTTAAAGGATTTTAAAAAATCTCAAGGAATAGTTTAATCAATTTTCCAAGATTTCAGGACATATCCTTTCATGCAATTTCACGGGATTCTATAATATTGTAATGGGTTTCAAAGAATTTCTTTACAAGAATTGAGGGATTTCGAAAGATTTAAGAAGATGTACATACGTTTCAAGGTATTTTCAAAAATTTTAAACAATCAACCATTTTTTTTAAACTTGAAAGGATTCCAAAGAATTTTCAATGGATATCAATAATTTGAAGGGATTTTAAAGATTTTAGTATATTTCTAAAAATACTTGGGAGTTTTCAAGAGCTTTAAAAAATTGCAAGAAATTTCAACAGATCTGAAATATTTTTGGGTACTTTTAAAAAATTAAAAAAATTTTAACCGATTTTAATCATGTGAAGATATTTCAAAAGATTTGTAATATTCTAGGGTATTTTTTAAATTCCTAGGAATTTTCAAGAGCTTTAAAATATTTTAAGGGCTTTCAAAATACTTGAAAGATTTTAGGGTTTTTTTTTTCAAATATTCCAAGGAATTTTCAAGAAATTTCCAAAATTTCAAGCGATTTCAAAAAATTTGAAACATTTTTAGGAACGATTTTTACTTAATCAATTAATTTTTAAAACTTTCAAGGAATATCTTAATAAATTTTTCAAGATTTTAAGATATTTTAAAGGATTTGAAAGAATATTTCATTGATTTAAATAATTTGATGGGACTTCAAAGAAGGTGAAAGATTTAAGGGTATTTTAAAAAAATTGCAAGGTAGATTTCATAGAATTCCACGGGATTTTATAATATTTTAATGGATTTCAAATAATTTATTCACCAGAAATGAGGGATATCGTATGGTTTCAAAGATTTAAAGAGATTTTCAAATAGGTTTTGCAATGCATTTGAATTTATTACGAATTCACCTTAAATTCTTAGGTATTGCATCCTAAACTAATTTAAATCTTATGAAATTCAATGTACTTTTTCATACTTTTGAATTGTTTTCAATTCAATTGGAGACTTTTTTAATTCACTCTGAGTTTTAATGAATAGCATCAAATTTTTCTCATTATCCTTAAATTCAGTCAAGTTTTACTGAAACCAATGGAATTTTCTTTTTCCAAGATTTCAGAAAATATCAGCAGATTTTATTTATTATACGGAATTTTATAATATTTCAATGGATTCCAAAGAATTTTATTACAAGCATTGAGGGATTCATAGGGGTTTACAAAAGTTGAAGAAATTTTCAAGAGTTTTAAAAAGTTTCAAGGGATTTCAAAAGATTTGAAAGCATTTTGAATATTTTAGTTTTTTTTTTTAATTCTAAGAAATTTTCTAGATTTTTAAAAAATGTCCAGGGATTTGAAGATTTAAAATATTTTAGCGTATTTTAAAAGATTTCAAGGAATTTTGAATTGATTTCAATTAAAAGTAATTTCAAAGGGTTTGAAATATTTTAAGGTTTTTGAAAACTTTCAAGGAATTTTCAAGAAATTAAGAAAATGTCAAGGAATCTCCAAGGATTTTAAGGGATTAAAACAATTTTTTATGCAGTCGTAGAGAATTTCATAGAATTTCGGAAGACATGGAACGATTTTATAGGACCTATAAAGTTTTGAAATATTTTTAAAGACTCCAAGGGGTTTTTATACGATTTATGAGGAATTCACGATTTTAAGATGTTTTAAAATCTCTCGACCTATATTTTATTTTTTTAGTTTTTGTTTAATCATCCTGTTGCCTCTTAAACTCACCTTAAATTCTTGGGCATTGCATCAAATTCTTTGGAATTCACTTGAATTTTTCTAAACTCTTTTCAAACTTATTAAATTTAATGAATTTTTTCATATCCTTGAAATATTTTCAAATCACTTGATTTTTTTTAATTCACCTTGAATCTTTGTGAATGACATCAAATTATTCTCATTTCCCACAATTTTTTATTATTTTTTCCAATTCATTTAGTTAAAAACTAGACACTTTTGGTCACTTTGTCGTTTAAATGTTTCTATATTTCTATATTCTTATTTGTATTCATTTATTATATTTTATATTTCTATATGTAATGTTATCAGATGAGGATTTTGGTCTTTAAACAATAATGTTCAAGGAAAATGAAAAATTAGGACAAAATCAGGGAATTTTGAAAATTAAGTTTTGCGGTCACCATGAATAATTTAATAATTAAGACTCCCTTTCAATTAGGTAGTACCAGCAAAGTCAGATGCTTCTTTAAAGGCGGTGAATATATGGAATAAACAAATTATATCAAAGTCAAGAGAAGCGACGACAATTTGGTACACGCGACATGCTCTTGGCGATTCATATTACGCAGGATATTCTGGATCAGTCTGCGACATTCGCCAGTCTTGCGGAATCGTTGAAGATTTAGGATTTACGAGCGTTTATGTTACAAGTCATACTATTGGTCACATGTAAATATATAAACGAATTTTTTATGACACATGCATGATGTCAGCACTTTTCGACGCCTATGGAGCGGGGCTAAAGCTCTTCCTTTTACTCCCTAGGGACTGAAAAGTGACGTCACAGGTGAATAATGAAAATAAACCTCTATGAGCTCGCATTTTACGATTCTCAGCTCACTCACTGTAAGAACTATGAGGAAATTTTTGTTGCAGATAATAACATTTTGCCTTTATTTATTATTTATATTTATTTATTATTATTATTGCCGCAAATAACCGAAAATTTTCTTGAATTTCCGGAAATTTATGGAGATCTAAAATAATGGATTTTGGATAATTTATGGTAAGTTACCATATTTACCGGTAAAATTACCATAAATGACCAAAAAAGTTCATAAATGCCCGGAAATTTCTCAAAATAAATTTTGGGTAACTTATAGTAAGTTACCATATTCACCTGTAAAATTACCATAAAGGACCGAAATTTCCATGAATTTCCGCAAATGTAGACATTTCTAAATAGAATTTTGGGCAATTAATGGTAAGTCACCATAAATTACCTCTAAAATTACCGTAACATAAATTTCTTGCTTCTTCACTGAAAATCTAATATGGACTGAAATCATGTGTGTATTTCGAGAAATGTCTGAAATCATCCATTTGTTATAAAAAATATCGTATGCGCCAAGGGGGAGAGGCACTTTGTTGACTATTACTGAAAACATACACTTGTCGAAAAAGTCCCTCTTCTCCCCCTAGGTGCATAATATACTATTTACCTTCTGTAGACATTTACTGATTGCACAATTTGTTTATAAAAAAGAGTATAGAAGTCGTTCAAAAAATAGATCACGCAATTATCACTTTTTTCATCCCTGCCCTTCTCCGTCACAGATCATCACACAAAGCTTGAAGCCCCCAGAGTGACGTCACAAATCCGCCCCCCCCCCCCTTTTAAGACAACATTTTTTCTGAAATAATATATTAAAACACAGAACATACAAACATAATATTTTAATATATTTCACAGCCCAAAATGCTCTCAAAACATGGGAATAAATTCTTTTAAATATATAATAATAATAATAAAATAATAAAATAGGAACCATACTGAATTTAATATAAAACGCTTATTGCATTTTGAACAAAACAGTACAATTTTCAACAAAATAGTTCAATATTTAACCAAATAATTAAATTTTTAACAGAATATTTGAATTTTCCACTACAATGATGAATTTAGTATTCGGCAAAATTTAGCATAAAAAATTAATTAAAATGATGAATCTTGAACAAGAAAAATTCATTTTCAACAAAGAAGATAGTTGGTACTTCAACCAAAAAAAAATTAATTTTAAATCAAAAACAGTCAACCAGAAAATATGAATTTTCAACCAAAAAGTTAATTTTCAATCAGTGAAATTAATTTTTAATCAAAAAGTTTAATTTTCAAGCGAACAAATCAAATTTCTGGCAAAAAAAGACGAATTTTCAACCAAACAGTTAAATTTTCAACAAAAGACATGAATGTTCAACCAAAAAGATAAACTTTCGACCAAGAAGATTACTTTTCAACCAAACAGTTGAATTTTCAACAAACAAAATTAATTTTAGACCAAAAAGTTGCATTTACAAGTAAATGGTACAACTTTCAAGCAAGTTAGACGAATTGTGAACCAAATAGATAAATTTTCAACCGAATGGTCAAATTTTTTTCCGTAGGTATCGTAAAATTTCTTTAATTGAAAAAGTTGTGTTTTCTCAATATTACTGTTTTAAATATTTTGAAAGCTATATCACCAGAAATTGCGCTCCTATTAACATAAATAAATCACTATTTCTTAATTATCCATTTTTTTTAATTAAAAAAAAACCTGAATTCTTCAAATTGCTCGAGCCACCTCTAAAAATGATTTTATCGAAAAAATCACAAATACATGTTCACTCCCTTTGAAAAATCTCAACGGACCAAATATTTAAAATGTCTGGTGGCACACCCTATAATTTTTTTTTAAATAAAACAAAAAATGTGGGTTTTTCATCACAAATGACGTCCAATAGTGTGGACAGAGCAAGAAATATTGAAACAATTGGTTTTTCATTTCACCCTAATCTATTTAGATGACAAAATCAATAATTTTCTTTTTTCAAGCATTTCGAAAATTTGTATTCATATTTATATTTTCCATGCGTGATGACACATTCTGTGTTTGCCCCCCCCCCCCCCGCAGTTTGACGTAGTTTTTGAACGGCTCCATACGATTATAGAAATCTGTGTAATAATCTAGAAATAGAAATGTTTCGAATACAAATTGTAAAATTCATCTTACATCAGCTATTTTTTCAGTTTAGGGTTTTCACATGATGGTAGTCAGTCGAATCTAAATTATTGTGATCCCGATTCTACAGTGATGGGGCCAAGATTCAATGTTCTCAACAACAAGCACGTTTGGTCACAGTGTTCAAAAAAAGAATTCAGCACTTACAAAAAAAGAGGGTAAACTAATTTGGTTTACGATATACGATTTTTTTAACCCTTGTGTGCACACTAGGGTGCAAAAAAAACGACTTTCGAATAGAGGACATCCCCCTCCCCATTTTGTGAGGTTGCTAGAAAAAAAATTCCCTCCAAGTTTGAGCCAAATCGGTTAATATTAAGACGTGCCGCAAGGGCCCTGAAAATCCCATAAGATTAACATGGAGAAATTTTGGATTTCGGAAAAATGGGATTCAGATTTCTGGATTTAAACTTAGCTTGCGGGGGATATTAAGAATTTTCTGGAGAGTCTCCAACGAATCTTTTTCACTAAATTACTTTAAATTTTTATGCCACCCCCCCCCCCCTTGCGGAGCCCTAATAATGCCCCAAAAAATTGGAATTGACAATGTGACACAAATGTGATTTGGCTCAAACTTGGAGGGAATTTTTTTCCCGGCAGCCTCACAAAATGAGGGAGTGGCATGCCCTCTAATCCAAAAAAAAAAATTCAACAGGTATGATTTTGGACCACCCTAGGGCACACCCGTGTACCTGGTTGTCCACCACGGTACATTTCTGCATGTACGTGGCGTAAAAATTAAAATTTGGCTTGGGGCCTTCGAATCTTCCTTATATAGCTCAATTATAAGCAAATCGTGTATTCGGAATTAATTTAGGATTTTTTTTCAAAAATAATCGACTTCAAAGTATACATACATCGGGGACACACCCAGGGTAACCGGTACCCACCATAAAAAAATTCAACTTTCAGTGGATTACTAATTTCTTATCAAGCTATTTCATTCATTAACGTAAAATGTATTGAGTGTTAATATAATTAATAGTAATGTAATTAATTATTCGTTACAATTTGTGTGCGGCCACTCTACGTGCAATATTGTGCGTCAGGCTGCAATCTAACTGTTTCGTTCGCGAAGTCCGCTAGGGACAGCCGATTTTGGTTTTGGTCTTTTGTGTGTTTTAAAATGTTTTGTACCTTTGGCCCGAACTTTTGATATTTACTTATTGGAATGGACAAGAAGGAAACGATTTCAATTGCATAATTATTTAAAAAATTGAAAAAAAGGGATGTGGGCATCCAGGTACTCCGGGTGTGTAACAACGTGGATAAAGCTGGATGTGCACTAGGGTGGTCCACACCATTTTTTTTTTTTCGAATTTTTATGCGGACACCCCCCAAATTTGTTCGAATCCACCCAAAAATAAATCCATTTTTTTACTTTGAAAAAAAATGATATTTAGGGGTGGCGCAAGCCCCATGAAGTTTAACATGTATTTCCCATAAGAAAAAAAGACGTTTTTGTAAGTCTTATTCAGAATCCTCAATATTATCTCAATCGAGTTGAAACTCAATATTTCTCTTCACAATTAGCCATAGAATGCGAATAAAATATCACTTTTCAAATATCACCCCATAAGTCTGTTTTCTAGGGTCCCAAAGAAACCCCATAAGTGAAAAAATGGGTTTTGCGAGTTTTTGGCGCTAATTATGATTTTTTTGGGTTTTATTTTAATGCGAATTGTTTCTAATACATAAAATATGACTTTATACTGAAAATTAGATATTTTAATGGATTGTTTAAACAATTTATTATTGTTTTTAGCAATTTTCTCATAGAATGTAGTTAGAAAGACGCGGTTGTTTCACAAATTTTCCATTTGTTGCCCAATTTTCAATTAGAGGGAAGTGATAGTTCGTCAATGTTAATAATAGTGACTGTTTAAACAATTTATTATAATTATTAATAATATTATATTTGAATAATGCTAGAAACATGCGGATTCTTGTACATTTCTGGCTTTTTGTCAAATTTTCATCTGTAGTGAAGTAATAATAAATTCAAATTAACAAAATAATTGTTTAAACAATTTATTATAATTATTAATGATATTATATTTGAATAATGCTGAAAATATGTGGTTTTTTTTATTTCTGTTTTTTTGTCCACTTTTCATTCCGAGTGAAGTAATAATGAATTCAAGTTAACAAAATAATTGTTTAAACAATTTATTATACTTATAAATAATATTATAATTGAATAATGCTAGAAAGATAGGTTTTTTTTTTAATTTCTGGCTTTTTGTCCAATTTTCATGTGGAGTGTAGTAGTGAGGTAATAAATTATTAAAGTTAACAAAAAAGTTGTTTAAACAATTTAATATTGTTTATAAATATCTTTTCTTAGATGAGTGTTAGAAAGTGGCGGTTTTTTCTAAAATATTCCACTGTGCATCGCCTTTTTGTTTATGAATAAATAATAATTCAACCAGAAGAAAAATGATTTTTCGAATGGTATTGTTGTTTTGAGTGAATTATTTTTGCTCTTTTCCCAATGCTTAAAAAAATTCATTTAAAGAAAAAAATCTATTTTACAAAAGAGGCAAAAACAAAGAATAGAATAATTCATTAATTAATTAATAATTAATTGTGTGAAATAGCTTTTTTTATCTGAATTAATTGTTTTAAGCATTGGGAAAAGAGCGAAAATAATTTATTTGGAACAAAAAAACCATTCGAAAAATAATTTTTGTTGTGTTTGACTTATTATTTGTTCATAAATAAAAAGGCGATGCAAAGTGAAAGATTTTAGAAAAAACCGCCACTTTTTAGCACTTATCTAAGAAAAGATAGTTATAAACAATATTAAATTGTTTAAACAACTTTTCTGTTAACTTTAATTAATTACTACCTCACTAAGTGAAAAAAGGACAGAAAGGTGAAAATTGCCAAAAACCGCAACTATCAGGCTCAATCGATAGAGATGAAGATAGCCATAAACAATAATGATTTGTTTAAACAATTATTTTTGCCAAATCTAATTAATTATTAAGTCAAGCCTAATAAAAAATATACAAACAGTTGAAAATTTCAGAAAAAACCGCAACCTTCTACCAATTAAGCAAAGAGAATATTATCAACAATGATAATAAATTGTTGAAACAATTAATTTGTTAACTTGAATTCATTATTACTTCACTCCAAATGAAAATTAAACAAAAAGCCAGAAATTAGAAAAAAAACCGCATCTTTCTAACATTATTCAATTATAATATTATTAATAAGTATAATAAATTGTTTAAACAATTATTTTGTTAACTTGAATTCATTATTACTTCACTCCGAATGAAAAGTGGACAAAAAACCAGAAATTTCAACAACAAAAAACGCATCTTTTCAGCATTATTCAAATATAATATTATTAATAATTATAATAAATTGTTTAAACAATTATTTTGTTAACTTGAATTTATTATTACCAAATGGAGCGAAAAAGTTATGAAGTCTCTGACTTCATGACTAAGTTTACAAAACTTAAATCTTTAAAAACAAGAATTTAAAAGAATTTTAAGTAAATTAAAGTTTTCAAGTGAATGAATCAAAATTTCAAATAAAATATGAAGATCTATAAGCGATGAATATGAGAAGGAGATATCTAAAATTATAACCAATGATGTTTTTTGACGAACTTCGGAATTTTATTTTAACTTTGTCCTGATGAGGAAAATAAACTTGTTTTCGAAACGTCGGCAGCTGAGAATAAAGGTTATTAACATCAAATCTACTTTTTTGGTCTGAAGTATGTCAATTCCACCTATATATATAATTTTTTATAAAGTTATATTACTCAGACAAACAACATCACTCTATTACCATCACCAATTCACTACAGATGAAAATTGGACAAAAAGCCAGAAATTAAAAAAAAAATCGGCATCTTTCTAGCATTATTCAAATATAATATTATTAATAATTATAATAAATTGTTTAAACAATCACTATTGTTAACAATGATGAACTATCACTTCCCTCTAATTGAAAATTGGACAACAAATGGAAAATTTGTGAAAAAACAGCGTCTTTCTAACGTTCGCATTAAAAAAACCGCAAGAAAATCATAATTGGCGCCAAAAACTCGCAAAGCCCATTTTTTCACTTATGGGGTTTCTTTGGGACCCTATAAAACAGACTTATGGGGGTGATATTTGAAAAGTGATATTTTATTCGTATTCTATAGCTAATTGTGAAGAGAAATGTTGAGTTTCAACTCGATTGAGATAATATTGAGGATTCTGAATAAGATTTACAAAAACGTCTTTTTTTCTTATGGGAAATACATGTTAAACTTCATGGGGCTTGCGCCACCCCTAAATATCATTTTTTTCAAAACAAAAAAAAAATGAATTTATTTTTGGGTGGATTCGAACAAATTTGGGGGATGTCCCGATAAAAATTAAAAAAAAAAAAATGTCCAATGCATTTTTGGACCACCCTAGTGTGCACGCAAGGGAAATGATCTACTTTCAGATTTTACAGCTGCATGGAAAGAAAACCAACTGGTATAGTCTTGCATCTTCCACACGATAAAGACGCACGCGTCTGGAATCTTGATTATCAATGCAGACTTAGTTTTGGAGATGAGTGCGTATCCTTATTTAGAAAATATGTTTTAAAAAAAGTCTGACGTAACTGAAAATAATAAGTAATGTGTATTTTTAGTTATGCATTTTGTCCAAAAGAAAATTTCGATCCATGTGAGGAACTATGGTGTAAACTTAGAGGAACTCGGGTTTGCCAGACAAAGAACCAAAAACCAATGGATGGTACATTTTGTAAAAAAAAACATGTAATATACTTTTTTATTCAAACTTTAGTGATATATAAATTTGTTAAACTTTACTTATTGTTAGTTTTTAATGGTAATTTTCTTAATATCATTTCAGCATTGTTACAGCGGGCATTGTAATTTACTTCCACGTGGAAATCCGTAATTTAAACTTACATTGAATTTGTAGTGAGGATGACACAATAAACGTATTTATATAAAAACTGTTAGAAGAATTTTCTTGAAAAATCAACATTCTTTTTAGGAATTAAACATTCACAAGTAAATGTTACACGCAAATCTAGTCAGCATAAACATTTGATAACTAATAACGAATTTAAGACTCTAGAAACTTAATCGAGGATCAAATTGCGGAAAAAAAGATCAGCACCAATACATTCAAAAACTTGTTTCGAATCTAAAAAATATTCATTCTCTGAATCCTTAGTACTTTCAACCGCTTATTTCCATACTGTTGGAACTTTGTAAGAAGAACAACGTTTTTCAATACTAACTATTTTGTTGACTATTTTTAAGTAAAGCATCAATTTCTTTAATCATTGAGTTGACTTTGATGCCGACTCTTATGAAAGGAGATCTGATATCAAATCCCGCAAACTGCACGAATTGCCAAACGTTTTTCGCCTTGTCAGGGTACGTACAGTTGAAAACATAAAACGCTTTTAATGTTAAGCTTACCGCATCTAAGAATGAGTTAGTTTCATACCAAACGTCGTTAACAATAACGTAGGTCTTCCGAACATTGTCTATTGTCCCAATAATTAAAATAACTGGGTGCAGAGTCAATTTTTCAGAGAGCAAGATTTCCTTCAAACTTTGTAAAGATGCGTCATCTTCGTCATCAATCTGAAAAAGAAAAAAAACCTTTAAATGCGCGGTTCGGAAGAATTTGGGACGAAATCTTTACCTGGCGTCCAAGTGCCTGGTTTATTGAGGTATTCAGAAGAACACTCAACCATTATTTTAAACGCCTGACACGTTTTAGGCAATTAGAAGAATCCAACCACAGTGCATTAAAACACACACTAAATGGCTTTCTAACATTTTATTTTTATTTGCATCTAATTAATGAAATATACTTTTGCAAAATAATAATAATCATTTTATTTCATATATTTCGAAAGTCTAATTTTCAAGCGAAAAGACAAATTTGTTACAAAACGGTTTAACTTTCAACCCGAGAATATGAATTTTCTGAAAAGAAATTAATTTTCAACCAATCAGTTAATGTCCAACAAAATAGTTAAATTTGCATATAAAAAAAATAATTTTCAACAAAAAAAAATTTCAAACAATGATTAATTATTGAACCCAAAAATGGTGTAGTTCAATTTTTATCTAAGTGAATTATTTTCAATTAAAAAACGAATTTCTACAAAACAGTTTAATTTTATACCAAATAGTTGAGTTTTCTACTAAAAAGTGTTGAATTTTCAAGCGAAAACGATAGATTTTCTAAGAAACAGTTAAATTTTCAACCAGAGAATATGAATTTTGAACATAAAAGTTTATTTGCAACCAATCAGTTGAATGTTCAACAAAATAGTTAAATTCTCGTTAACAAAATCAATGTTTTTTAAAAAAAAAACGAATTTTTAACACAGAAGATTATTTTTCTATCAAAAAAGATAAATTTTCAAAATAATACATTTTTAAACCCATAGTTGAATTTTCAACTAAGAATAATTTTCTACCAAAAACACGAATTTTCAACAAACTGCATACATTTTTAACTAAATAGTTTGAACAATGGATGTGATGCTACTTTCTAAAAAAAATTTAATTGAACAGTGGAATTTTTTAACTACAAAAGGATCAGTTTTAAACAAAAATGGTGTAGTTAAATTTTCGTTCAAAACAATTAATATTCAATAAAAAAACGAATATTCATTCATATGAAAAAAGAATATTAATTCAATCTGATTAATTAATTAAGACTAATTCAATCTTCAACACAGAAGATTAATTTTCTGCTCTAAAGGACGAATCCTGAATAAAATAAATAAATTCTGAACCCAAAATCGAATATTAAATTTTCATTGAAAACAATAATTTTTAATTTTAAAAAATCGCCTACAAAACAGTTGAATTTTCAAGACAAAAGGACCAATTTTCTATACAAAACAGTCGAATTTTCAACCCAAAAATATGAAATGTATAATCTTTAATGAACATGTTTAAAATAATTTATATTCAAGGTATTTGAAATAATTTATATTTATCTTAACGGATTTTTACAATTTCCAAAGATTTCAAGGAAGTTTAAGGGATTTCAACTAATTTCTAGAGAACTTTAGGAAATAAATTAAATTTTATTTCAAGGAATTAAGAATATTTCAGAATATTTTAAAGGATTACAAGGAATTTTTATAAGATTTCAATCATTTGAAGGTAATCCAAAGGATTTGTAAGATTTTAGCGTATTTTTAAAACATCCATAGAAATTTCAAGAGCTTTAAAAAGTTTAAAAGAATTTCGAAATATTTTAGGGTATTTTAAAATGTTCCAAGGTATTTTGAAGTGATTTAAACATTTTCAAGGAATTTCAAAGATTTAAATGATTTTAAGCGATTCCAAAATTTTAGGCAAAATCCTCAGATTTCATGTAATATCTCCAAATTTTATAATAAATATTTCAATGGATTTCAATGCATTTATTCACAAGAATTGAGGTATTCTGTAGGATTTCAAATATTCTTAAATATTTCCATGAGTTTCCAAATAAAGAATTTCAAAGATTTAGTATATTCTAAAAGATTACAAGGAATTTTTAATAGATTTTAATAATTTGAAGGGATTTCAAAGAATTTAAAAGAATTTTGGGTATTTCTTAAAATTGCAGAGAATTTTCATAAATTTTAAGCGATTTCGTCAGATTTCATAAAACTTCATACAAATTTCTTGGGATTTTAATGGATTCCAAAGGATTTCAAGAAATTGCAAGAGATTTCGAAGGACTTCCACGCATTTTAAGGCTTTTGAAACATTATTTCAGTATTTCAAAAGATTTTAAGGCATTTTCAGGACTTTCACAGGATTTACAGAATTTATTGAATCTCCAAGGATTTCAAGGGATTTTCAAGACTTTTAGGGATTTGAATTGTTTTTTAAAAGATAAAATTAAAGAATAAGTTTAATTTATTTTATATTCAAGGCACTTCAAATGATCACTACTTATTTTAATGGACTTTTAAGATTTTCAAAGATTGCAAATAATTTTGAAGGTTTTTAGCTAATTTCAAAGAGTTTTAAGCAATAGAATAAATTTTATTTCTAGGAATTTCTACTGATTTTAACAATTTCAAGGGATATGTCAAAGAAATTTGTCAGATTTTTAAAGATTTCAAGGAATAAAAAAAAATGTCGCCAGATTCAAGGGATTTTATAAGATCTTCCAAGTATTTTGAATATTTTTGGGTACTTTACACATTTCTAACGGATTTGTAGAGAACTTTTGGGAATAAATTGTATTTATTTTATTTTAAAGGAATTTTAAATTACTTTTTGCAGATTTCTAACTATTTCAGGAATTTCAAAGAAATTCCAAAGATTTTAAGAGATTACAAAAGATTTTCATAGATTTCAATGAATTTTCAAGCGATTTTAAAGATATCAAGAGAATTTACATATTTATTCTGTGTCTACTTTTTATATTAATTCCTTTATTATTTTCGTATTATTTATTCCATCCTTCAATAATTTTCTATACACTAATTCTCTATAATGAATTTCCTAAAATCGCGAAAAAAAATTCTATGAAATTCATTATAGGAAAATCATTATAGGCCTATATTGATTTTCCGATAATACTTTTTCGTAAGGAATAATAATTTGAATTTCTCACCTGTACAGATAGCATATAGGAATTTCGCTTTTCACTTCCATTTCCATTTCCCCGAAGTTGACTTCTTAATACTTCACTTTGCTCAGGATTCTCGACTTCAGGACCCTGGTTTTCCTCGTTTTCTTCATTTGGAGTAGAATCGCGTTTTCGTTTTCGTGAGCGCTTCGACGTGCCGCACGGTACTATAGTTATTAGTAAATAAAAAAGTACAGCATCCTGACAATCTGTATAAATTAAAGAAACAATTATGAATATTAAAATAAATCGTAAGGAAGATAATTACAACAGATTATTGCAGAAAGATTCAATACCGGGTGGTAACGTTGGTAACGACTCCATATAAGTCTTCTCGAAATAAGGGAATTTTGGTACAGATTTTAGAAGTCGTAACAAGTGTTGTTTTATGAACGGCCACTTTTCAGACAATGAATTTCCTTTGCCCGGATGTAGCAGTTCAAAGTCCTTTTCAATCTATAACATAATATCAGTTGAGAATATTTAACAGGGACTTGAAAAAGTAGAAAATGTGGCTAATTTAAGCTAAAAAGTTACTAAAAGTGACTACTGTTCACACAAAAAGTGGCCTTTAATGTCAGTAGAAACACTTATCTACTCAACATTTTCGATTTCATTGCACATTTCATTTATCGGCTTGCATTTACAAAATTAGATGAAATTCTATTGCGGAATTCGGGGGTGAAAACCAAGGTCACAATTTTTAGAATAAACTTTACAAGTGATATCCTGACAAATTGTAATTAATTGTACTACAAGCTAAATAAACCTTTGACAGTCAACTGTGAAATTCATATTTCGATTCTGCACAATAGGAAATAGAAAACCTGAAAATTATATACTAAAATAATTTAAATTTTAATATTGGAGACTTCACAGACTAAAATGCTGTCAAAAGAAGCTAAATAGGGAAATTTAGAGGGGGATTTTTCACGAAATTAGTGGAAAAAACTCTTTAGAATAAAATAATTGTAGGTACCATATTAAATTCATTATGAAACGCTTGAACTTCCTCACCTTTCAAGTAAAAATATTGAAATTTCAATAAAATAGATTAATTTTTAACCAAAAGGATGCACTTTCAAATAAAAAGTTTATTACCTACTAAGAACACGAATTTTTTACGAAATTCATAAATTCTCAACCAAATGGTTGAAAAAAAAGATACATTTTTAATCAAAAATAAAATAAATCAATTTTCAGTTAAAATCATTCATTTAAAAAAATTTACCAATAAAATAGTTAAATTTTCAAACCAAGAGATAAATTGTCAAATAAAAAGAAGAATCATTACCCAAATAAATAATTTTCACCACAGTAGTGGTGAAAATCATACAAATTTACCTCTTTTGGTAGAAAATTATTATCTTTTTAGTTGAAAATTCAACTCTTTAGTTAAAAATTAAGTTAACTTGGTCGAAGCTTAACTTTTTTGTTGAAAATTAATCTCATTTCTGGTTTAAATTTCATCTTTTTTGGTTAAAAAAAATCTTTTTCTACCAAAATAGATAAATTTTTATGAAAAGAGTTGAGTTTTTACGCTGAAAAGTCGGATTTTTTCGCAAACCATCGACTTTTAATCTCGAAAAGATGAATTTCCAAAAAGAGGTCATTATTAACCAAGAGATCTGAATTTTTAAGCAAATAGTGTCGTCGTTAATCAAAAAAGTTTAATTTTCTACCAAACAGTTGGATTTTGAACGAAATAGTTGCACTTTCAAGCAAAAAAGATTAATTTTGTACTAAAAAATAAAATGTTTTAAAAACGAGTTTAATTTTCGACCAAGCTTAATTTTTAATTGAAGAGTTGAATTTATTTATTTTTTTTAAATTCCACTGTCTTTTGAAAAGTTCGCCTTTTTACATGAAAGCGCAACAGTTTGGCAGTAAATTAATCTTTTTTGATTGACAATGAAACTATTTGATCGGAAATTCAGCTGTCTTGGTTGAAAATTACATAGTTTCTCGAAAATTCATATTTTCGGGATTAAGAGTCAAAAGCTTGCGAAAAAATTCAACTTTTTAGCTTAAAAACTCAATTGTTTTCATACAAATTTATCTCTTTTGATAGAAAATAATTATTTTTTTGGTTGAAAATTCAACTCTTTAATTAAAATTAAGTTAACTTGGTCGGAGCTTAACTTTTTTGTTGAAAATTCATCTCTTTTCTGGTATGAATTTAATGTTTTTTGGTTAAAAAAAATATTTTTCTACCAAAATAGATTAATTTTTATGGAAAGAGTTCAGTTTTTTACGCTAAAAACTCGAATTTTGTCGCAAACCATCGACTTTTAATCTCTAAAAGATGAATTTCCAAAAAAGAGGCCATTATTAACCAAGACAGCTGAATTTTTAAGCAAATAGTTTCGTTGTTGATAAAAAAAATTAATTTTCTTTCAAACAGTTACGCTTTCAAGGAAAAAAGATGAACTTTCTACTAAAAAAATACGATATTTCAATAAAACAGTTAAATTTTCAGCCAAAGAGATGCATTTCCAACTAAAATGATAAATCTATAACAACAAAAATTGATTTTTAACAAAATAGATGAAATTGATACCAGCAAAGAGATGAATTTTCAACAGAAAAGTTAAGCCTCGACCAAGTTAACTTAATTTT
>CAKNXH010002360.1:109016-154194 GCA_932178445.1 Andricus quercusramuli | reverse complement strand
ATCCCGAAAATATGAATTTTCAAAAAAATTATGTAATTTTCAACCAAGACAGCGGAATTTTCGACCAAATAGGTTCATTGTCAATCAAAAAAGATTAATTCACTACCAAGCAGTTGCACTTTCAAACAAAAAAGACGAACTTTTTAAAAGAAAGTTGAATTTTTAGCATAAAAGTTAATTTTCAACTAAGAAATATGACTTTTCTACCAAAAGAGATGAATTTTCTATTCAAAAAGATGAATGTTCATCAAAGCAGTTCAATTTTCAACCAAAAAGAATCAACTTTCAAACAAAAATAGTTGGATTTCCTTATTG
Source organism: Andricus quercusramuli (assembly GCA_932178445.1). Classification (NCBI taxonomy): domain Eukaryota; kingdom Metazoa; phylum Arthropoda; class Insecta; order Hymenoptera; family Cynipidae; genus Andricus; species Andricus quercusramuli. Next base: position 153,879 of record CAKNXH010002360.1, on the reverse strand, counting down.
GGTTCTATTAATTCAGTTCGCATAGAAGCAAAAAAAAAAAGAAGAAAAAGATCAAGTTTCTTGAAAATATGGGAAGGGGACATTTTTTTAAATAGGAGAAGAGAGGGGAATAGGGGAAAGAGTGTGAAGTCTGATATTAAACAGCATTTGCATACCATAGATTACTATAGATTTCATACATAGATTAATAAAATTTTCTTTTTTTAGGTAAAATTTAAAATGAGATAAATTAAAGTGACTAAAGTAGCTTTCTTTAAAGTGACTACGACGACTTTTTCTTAAAAAAGTGACTAAGAAGTGACCAAAAGGGATTCAAGTGACAGTGTGGCAGCCCTGGTGTTTAATGATAATCTATTTTAAATATTGAATAAAAAAATATATATAATCAACATACAAGTTCCCGTCCTAGCTGCTCTCGTAAAGCTTTGAAACGATTTAAATACATATCGACACTCGATACTTCTGACTGAAGAATGTTTTGTCTCGCATCATGGGTATCAAGCCAATACTTTTTAACAGTGTCCGGATCATCCGAGTTAACTGCCAAATAATCGAGTTTGTCTTTTGCCAATTCTGAAAGAAAATAATGTAAGTACCCTGAAAAGTGTGCAATCTTATGACATAAGATACAAGTATAAATAAATTATTCTAACGGTCAAGTAATATAACAATCCGCCTTGGACTATCTGTTCTTTCACTGAGTTTCACTGAAGGTTTTATTATTCCTTCCGATCTCAGCTTTCCTTTTGCATATTCAAAATGGTTAAGAAGCTTCCCACTTTCGCCAATCCTTGTACCGTTTTCTACTTTGAAAGATTTGTAATAAGTAGCTGCACTTTCAGTCGGAAAAATCCTTTCGATTTCCGAGGCAAGATATTTAAACTCTTCCTTATCAACTCTATGAGGTAATTGGAGAATAAATAAAAAATATATTAAAATGAATTATTTCCTATTACAGGGTGTCTACTAAGGTCCTGGAAGAAAATTCCCTGATAATTCCAGGTTTTTTCTAGGTATCTCAAGTTTTTTCCAGTTATAATTTTTCATAGTACTGTGTCATGCAAATATTTCATATTTTTTAAAACAATCGACTCGAAATATGTATACAATTTCGTTTTGAAAAATTATCTGACAAACTATTCTTCAATATATTAGAACCATCAATAATTTAAATAATTAAATAATACTAAAAACATAATTAATCATTTCTTGAATTTGTCTCTAAAGTCCATGGATTGGAATAATAATTCTAACAAATTTTTATTTTATCTTATACTTAAAATCCGGTGCAAATTTAAGTTAAGTTAATATGGATACTATATTAACTTCAATTTAAACTGTCTCAAATCCTAAACTTTTCGAGTAAAAATATTACACTTTTACAAGATAGATGAATTTTTAATCAAATAGTTGAATTTTCAACCAAAAATATTAATTTTCAACCAAAAAAGATGATTTTTTAACAAAATACATAAGATGTAAACCTAATAGTTGAATTTTGAAATATAATTATAAATTTTCAACTAAAACGGTTGAATTTTAAACCGAAGAGATGAATTTTGAACTAAAATGATGAAACTTTAACTAGAATAATGAAATTTTCAGCCAAAACGATGAATTTTCAACTAAGAAGCTTAATTTCCACCAAATAGACGATTTTCAACTAAAAAATCTAATTTTTAAACTAAAAATTGAATAATTAAATTTTTTGTTAAATAAAATTTTCAGCAAAAAAAATGTCCACCAATGTGATGAATTTTCAACTAAAATGATTAATCTTTAACTAGAATAGTTCAATTTTAAACAAAAACAAAAATAATATTCAACTGGAATACTTGAATTTTCAACCAAAAATTGAATAGTTACATTTTCAGTTGAAAAAATTATTTTTAACGAGACTGATCAATTTTCAACTAAAACGATCAAGCTTCAACCGAAAGAGTTGAATTTCTAACCAAAAAGATAAATATATAACTGGAATACTCGAATTTTCAACCAAAATGATGAATTTTCAAACAAAAAGATTAATTTTCTACCAAAAAAGACGATTATGCAACAAAATAAATTAATTTTCAATAAAGTAGGGGAATGCTTAACTAAAAACGACAAATTTTTAACCAAATAGTTGCATTTTGAACAGAAAATCTTCAATTTTCAACAAAAATGGAATAGTTAAATTTTCAGTTGAAAAAATTAAGTTTCAACGAAACTGATGAATTTTCAACTAAAGCGTTGAATCTTCAACTTGAATAGTTGAATTTCCAAACAAAAAGATGAATTTTCAATCAAGAAGATTCATTTCTAAAAGAAAAGATTAATTTTCAAAAAAGATAAATTGTCAACCAAAAATTGAATATTTAAATTGTCGGTTAGAAAACTTAATGTTCAACCAGAGAGATGAATTTTCAACTAAAATAATGAATCTTCAACTGAAATAGTTATATTTTTAATGAAAAAAAAAAATGAATTTTCAACTAAAATGATGAACTTTTAACTATAATAATTGAATTTTCCACCAAAAAGATGAATTGTTAAACAAGAACATTAACTTCCACCGAACAAGACGAAATTTCAACTAAAGAGGACAATTTTTCAACAAAAATTGAAAAAATAGTTTAATTTTAAGTTAACAAAATTATTGTCCATTTGAATAGATGAATTTTGAACCGAAACGATGCAATATTTATTTATAATTCAACTAGAATAATTATATTTTCAGTTTAAAAATATAAATTTTCAACGAAAGAGTTCAACTTTCAACAAATTAATTAAAATTCCATTCCAAAAACATGAATTCTGAACCAAAAAATATAGTAGTTGATATTAAAAAAAAAGATTTTAATTTTTAATCAAGGAAATTCAAAAGAGAAGAAAATGGCAAAAAAGATTAACTTTCTACTAAAAAGAACGAATTTTCAACAAAACACATGAATTTTCAACCATCTACTTGAATTTTCAACTAAAACAAATCAATTTTCAACAAAAAATAGAATAGTTAAATTTTCAGGTAAAAAAATCAGTTTCAATCAAAAATTTTTTTAACAAAATAGTTAAATTCAGTAACATAAAACTACTTTTACCAATGAATCATTGTTATTCTATTTTATATTACAAATTAAAGAAAATTAAGCACGCTGTAGGAAAAATGTCCTGACATTTCCAGGTTTTTCCAGGTATATAAAAATTTCCTGACAATTCCAGGTTTTCAAAGTTTTCCAGGTAAGGTAGACACCCTCTGTATTATAAAATGTGAGTGCGATGAAGAAATTTTTTTTTTAATACATACTGCCAATCATCAAACTTGAGTCCTATCTTATAATGCTTTAACAGCTCATATTTTTTCTTACGAACAAATGCTCGAACTATTGTTGTCCGCGCTTTATCAGGCATTAAGCAACCATTTTTTTCATAAGCATGAACGACAAGTTTTGCATCCGTATCACTGTCAAGAAGCTTCCTTAAGGCCTACAACAGTATGGGTTGTTATATTTTTTTTCAGGTTTTAAGTAACCACGAATATTAACATCAAAATTATTTTATTATAATAAACTAAAAAACTTCAATTGATTTACGTACTATATATTTGGAATCTTCATTTGAATGAGTTGAAATTTCTTCATCTGCAACATCGCTTTTTGATAAGCTGGTTGCATTCTGATGGCTAGTTGTTCCCGAAGAACTTTCAATCGCTAGATTATCATTACACGCAGCTGGTTTTGTTAGAAGCAGCAAAAGGGTAGGTCTCCCTGCGTAGGCCGCTTCTAGGCCCGGAACTTGATGCACATTGCCCTGTAAACTTTGATTGAATTTTTTAAATATATTTTATACCAAGGACGTATTCAGAGAAGGGCGATTAGGGCTACCCCCCCCCCCCCTCAACCGCAATATTTCAGAGACCAAATTTTGCATTTGAAAATTTGTATACCAGGTACATAAATGACTTAACGCCTCTTAATTTTCTTGGCAAATTTAAACGCCCTAATTATCAGACCTTGTTTTGAATTTTTATTCTGGAATTTTCAACCACGTACCCCCCTTTGTTAGGGTCCGTAAGTTTTGACCCAACCCCAAACCTCCTATCTAACGTAATTTTTGCTGACTAAGTTTTTTTCGTGAATTTATTTCGATTTCATCCAAAAATAACATATGAAAACTTGGGGATGAATTCACAAAAAAATGTAATAGTTGACATTTCAACCAAGAAAAGATTTTAATTTTAAATAAAAAACAGTTCAATTATACCGAAAAGTACGAGAACCAAGAAGATTAATTTTCTACCATAAAAGACAAAGTATCAACAAAATAAATGAATTTTGAACCAAATAGTGGAAATTTAAAGCTAAAAAGACGAGTTTTCTACCAAAAACCGTTGAACTTTCAATCAAATATCCACATTTTTAACAAAAACAAAATCAATATTGAATCAAGAAGATCAATTTTCTTCTAAAAAAGACGATTTCTCAGCAAAATGCACAGATTTTTAAACAAATAATTACAGTTACAACCATGAAGATAATTTGTAGACCAAAAAATTGAATTTATAAAAAAAAAGATACATTTTTATCCAAATAGTTGAATTTTCAACCAAGAAGATTAAATTTCTACTCAGCAAGCTGCATTTTGAACAAACTAAATATTTGCAATTAAGTAATTGAATTTCTAAACTAAAAAAACATTTTTTAACCAAAAATGAACATTTTCAAACATTTTCAATTTAAAAAAGCGAATTTGTCACAAAACAATCGAATTTTTATCCCGAAAATATAAATTGTCAGCAACAAAAAATTCAATTTTCGACCAAATAGTTGATTTTTCTATCAAACTGTTGAATTTTCAATCCGAAAATATGAAGTCTCAACAAAAAAGTTCATTTTGAATCAAATAGTTAAATTTATAGTTAAAAAAATTAGATTTTAACCTAAAAAAGAAATTGTTCAACAAAAGACATAAATATTTAACGAAATAGTTGAATTTTCAACCATGTGATTGATTTTCTACAAAAAATTCGGATTTTTCACCAAAATACATAAATTAATCTAAATTTTTTCCCCAAAAAAGGGAGGTTTCAACAAAGTAGTTCAATTTTCAACCAAAGAGATGAATTTTCTATTAAAATTATGAATCTTTAACCAAACAAATTAATATTTAAGAAGAAAAATATTCATTGGTTCTCAGTCAAAAAAGTTTCCGGTATTTAAAGAAAATCGGTTCAAAAAATATTTTTTTTGTTCCAATGCAAATTTTTCTTTAATTTAAAATGATTTTATTCTTTTTGAATTTATTTTTGGTTATATGAAAAAATCTTATGTTCAAGCGACGGTTTCTTTAAGTTGAAACAAAAAGTTGTCTGAGTCATTCTTGAATTCTAAGTCTTTCTGATGTTTTCCATTTTTGACACTGATCTATTTTGAAGATATTAACATTTTAAAATTCGCCAACTTGTTTGGTTTTAGTTTATAGTTTAAAATCATAAAATTTTTTATATCTTTTTAGAATGGGTCTATCTTAAAGATTTGCAATTCAAGATTCTTCATTTCAGAATGTGTGTAATTTAGAAAAATGGAATTGAATAATTTGTTTGATAGTTCAATTTTAATAATTTAAAATTGAAGAATCTTCCATTTTAAAGATGTGTAATTCAAAATTCTTAAATTTGGATGATTTTGAAGATCATCATAATTACAGCATTTTGAATTATAAAAATTAAAACTTGCATAATTGTTACTGTGTGTAACTTCTCAAGATTAAAAGCTCTTCAATTTTAAAGATTTATATTTCAAAGATACATAATTATCAATGTTTCTTTTTTTTTGGGGGGGGGAGGGGGGGCAGTTTCGTTTTGAAGACTTACTATCGAAAATTTTCAAATCTGAACGATTTTCAATTTGAAATTCTTCTGTTTTGAAGATTTACAATTGAAGCCTCTTGACATTTTAATATATATAGTTTAAAATGATGTATTTTTAACGTTTTTTTTTTAAATATGTAATTAAATTTTGAAGATTTACAATGAAAAATTTTTCAATTTTCAAGATTTGAAATTGAAGACTCTTCAATATTCAATGTGTATAATAGAAAATGTTTTGAATCCTTTTTTTGAAATAGTTCAATTTTGATGATTAAAAATTGAAATGTAGACAATTTTATAGATTTTCGATTGAAAAAATTTTAAATGGAAAAACATTGACGAAAAACGTGTTATGTAATTTTTAGATGGCCCCTTAGCTACAAAAGACAATCTTACTTGGAAATCACCATCTCTCGATGGTCGTAACAGTCTTTCAATTTCTCATCAAACTCGACTTTGTCTTCGGTTTGCTCCGAAGATTTTTCCACCACAGTAATTTCTTCGTCTTTAATGAAGAGAGGATCCTTAAATTCAATTTCTGTATGCAAATTGGTTTGCGATACTTCTGTATCACTTTTTATAAATACTTTTTCTACATGTAACCGAGCTTCTGGAACTGGACTTTCTTCCTTTATAGTTATTACTTCGACATTACGCTTTCGACTCGCATCCTTTAACTTTTTGTTAGCTTCAATGAAGCCTTCTGCTATCTGTTTAACATCTAATAGTTTTCCTATACAAGTGCGGCAAATTTTTTTTGGCAAATGATCCTCTTCTGCAACACGAAGCTGGAAAAATGATATTACATTCATTTTTTGCTTCCTCATAGAAGAAGCTTTGTAATGGTAACATTTTCCAACATGTTTAAATTAATTTAATTAAACCTTCCTCAATTTAAAAATGACTAATACAATGTTCTAAGCAATTGTCCGGATGTTTGGATTCGTGTGTGTGTGGATGTCACATATTTTTGTGAACATCGTAACTTGAAAACGGTTACAAATAAATTAATGAAATTTGGAGGGCTTATTTTCACCACTAATATCTTGAAACTGACCGAAGGATTTCTAAAAATATTCATTGCATTTTTTTTAACACTCAATAATATTTCAAAAATCGGTTTTTTATGCTAAAACTTTTTTCATTAAGATAATTCAAAGTTGATTTGACTTTTCACAAAATAGGAAAATGATTATATTCTTTTAAGTAAAATGAATATAAACACTATATTAAATTCAATTTAAAACGCTTCAAATTTCTATAATTACAAGTAAAAATACTGCATTTTCAACAAGATAGGTGGATTTTTAAACAAATAGTTGAAAATTAATCTATTTTTTACTTAAAAAATACGATATTTAAACAAAATACATTAATTTTCAACCAAATAATTGAATTTGTAACTAAAAAAAGATAAATTAAAAAAAATGATGAATCTCAAACAGGAATAGTCAAATTTTAAACCAGAAGATCCATTTTCAACTAAAATGATGAATCTTTAACTATGATTCTTGAATTTTAAAAACAAAAAGATCAATTTCCAACAAAAAATGGAACAGTTAAACTTTCAGTGGAAAAATCAATTTTCAACCAAAGAAGAAAAAACTAATTTTCAACCAAAGTGATGAATTTTGAACTAAAATGATAAATCTTTGAGTAGAATAGTTACATTTTAAACCGAAAATATGAATTTACTACCAAGATTCATTAAAAAAAAAAAAGAATTTTCAACAAGATAGTTGAATTATCACCCAAAAAGATAAATTTTCAAATAAAATGATAAATCTTCAACAAAATAAATTAATTTATAACAACGGATTTTAACTTTTACCCAAGTAGTTGAATTTTCAACAAATAAAGGTGAATGCTCAACGAAAATGTAGTAGTTGATTTTTCAACAAAAAAGTATTTTTATTTTATACAAAAAATAGTTAAATCCAACCAAAAAATACAATTTTTTGATTAAGAAAGATTTTTCTGCCAGAGAAAAAAAAATCCACCAAACTGTTGGATTTTCAATTTCAAAAATGAATTTTTAACTATAAAAATATAACAGGGGTGAACATTCAACAAAATACATGAATTTGTAACCAAACAGTTGAATTTTCAATTGAGAAAAGTCCATTTTTTACCAAATAGTTTAATTTTCAAATAAAAATATCAATTTTTAATGAAAATTGGAATAGTTGAATTTTCAGTTCGAAAATTAATTTTCAACCACAGGAAAACTGAATTTACAAACAAAGTGTAAATTTTGAACTAAAATGATAAATTCTTGACTTGACCAGTTAACTTATCAATCAAAAATATGAATTTTGTACAAAGAACATTAATTTTCTACAAAAAAAGGACGAATTTTCAATCAAATACGTAAAACTTCACCTAAAAAATATACATTTTCAGAAGATATAAGAAATAAATTTTTAATAACAGATTTTAACTTTTACCCACGTAGTTGAATTTTCAACCAAAAAAGATTTTTTCTACCAAGAAAGATTTTTCAGCCAAGAGAAAAAAAATTCCAACCAAACTTCAGAATTGTCAAACAAACAGATGAAGTTTTAACTAAGGAGATTAATTTATACCAAAAGTAGAATAGTTAAATTTTCTGTAAGAAACTAAATTTCCACCCAAAAAACACGAATTTTCAACTTAATATGTAGATAAATTTTCAACCAATGTGATGAATTTTCAACTGAAATAATGAATCTTTAACTTGAATAGTTGAATCTTAAACAAACAAAAATTCAACTAAAACTATGAATCTTTGACTAGCATATTTGAATTTTCTACCAAAAAGATGAATTTTCTACCAAGATTAATTTTCTACAAAGAAAAATTATTTTTCAAAAAAATACATGAAACTTCAACAAAAAATATACATTTACAACCAAAAAATAAATTCACAAAGAAAAAGGCAATAGTTGATATTTCAACAAAAAATATTCCAATTTTAAATCAAAAGCATATAATTCAACGAAAAAGATGAATTTTTAACCAAGACAAATTTTCCAGGCAAGAGAGAAAAAAAAATGTCAACCAGACTGTTACATTTTCGATCAAAAAGCTGAATTTTTGAAAAAGGAGATTAATTTTTTACCTAAATGGACGAATTTTCAACTAAAAAAGATCCATTTTCAACAAAAAATAGAATACTTAAATTTTCAGTAAACAAAAACTTAATTTCCAACCAAAAAAAAAAAACAAGAACTTTCAACTAAATAGTAAAATCCAGTAATAATAAGCTACTTTTGTAATATGGAAAAACATCGTATTTCATTTTATATTATAATTTGGAAAAAATGTAAGCGCCCTCGAAAAAAATCTGACTTCAAAAAATTCCCTGACATTTCCAGGCTTTTCCTGTAGTATACAAATTCCAGGTTTTCCAGGTGAGTAACCACCTTGAATACTCACCCCGAACGGAAGCAGATTATTAATAATTTCCTCATAAACAGTATTACAGAAGGACAAAAGTAAATTGTCGGGCATTAATGAAGCACAGAGCCGACAATTTTCAAGACTGTGTTCTTGAATTTCAGTCGACGTACTGTCATTGCAATCCGTATTATCCTGTAATACAGAAGATGATTTAATCGTTAGTCTTTCTAAAATTAATGTTTTATATCTTTATTAAATTATCTGTTTTCTTTTTTTTCAACCTACCGTTTGAATATACTCCATTGTCGTTCATTAATCGTTACTTGTCTCTTTGAGCAAAAATCATTGAAGCATATTCCTTTATCAATTCATGTTTTCTTTGATGTCGATCACTATAAACAGTTAAAATTGAAATGTTATGTTGACAAATATAAAAATTATTTTATATTCATTTAAATAATTCAAAATTTTATAAATTTGGATTAAGAATTTAAACTTTCAACATTTCGTCGTTTATAATCTAAATTTTTCAAAACTGTACAATTTTGGATTAAAATCCTTTATTGCTAAATAATTTTATAATATATAATATAATTAATCGGAATAATGTCATGTTAACCAAATTTGAAACTATTTGCTTTTAATTTAAATAATTCAAAATTTTATAAATTATAATTTAGAATTGAAGCGTTCAGCCTTCAGTTCTGTTTAAAAATTACTTTCAATTAACAATGGGAATAGTTTCTTTGGTCAGAATTAAACAATCTCCAATTGGAAGCCTTAATAATTATAGTAATTTTGAACTGAAAATTTAAAAAGCATAATTTTAAAGAAACTTTATAAATTAGAGAATTTCAAATAAAAGCAGCCCTTGAAATACCAGAACTAACCATTTTTTGTACGACATGAATCACTCAAGCTTGAGTATTTTGAGTTTTTAATTTGTAGTAGCAAAAGTTTCTTCTGAATGCCTCAAAAAAAGTGTTCAATTTGGGTAGGTTCTGCTTTGTAATTAATAATTTTTTATGTTTTTCGTTTAGATATTTAGACGCTTTAAGTTGTAAAAGAACCAAAATGAAACGCTTTAAAATTTGAAGGATCAACAAAGCAGTTGGAAACATAATCGTTAAATTTTCAACAAAATAATTTAATTTTTAACCAGTAAGCCTAATTTTCAACGAAGAAGATTATTTTTCTACCAAAAAGGCGGATTTGCATCAGAATACATTAATTTCCAGGCAATAGTTGAATTTTCAATTAAAAAAGACAAATTTTCAACCAAATATGAAAAAGTTTAATTTTCAGTTTAAAAAATGAATTTTCAACTAGAGAAATAAACCAATTTTTAACTAAATATATACATTTGCAATCCAATAGATGGATTTTCTACTGAAATGATGTTTCATCAACCAAAAAAATTTATTTTCAACGAAGTAGTTCGACTTTCAACAAAGTATATAAGATGATCAAAAAACAAAAAATCTTGAGAACTTGTAAAGAACTCCATTCCATAAAGAACTTCCATTTCCTTCAAAGAAATTACTCATTTTCCAACAAAGTAGTTGAACTTTCAACCAAGAAAGATGAACTCTTAACAAAAAAGATTTTTATTTTAAATAAAAAACAGTTGAATTCAACCAAAAAAGACTAATTTTCAACAAAATATTAAAATTCTCTACCAAAACAGAATAATTTTCAACCAAACCATTGCATTATTAACAAACAAAAAATTAAATTTATACCCGAAGAGATGAATTTTCAATAATTGTTGAACTTTCAACCAAGAAAGACTTTTCAGTGAAGAAATAAAAACAATGGCTGAATTTTCTAAGAGACAGGTTACTTGTCAACTCGAAAATATGAATTGTCAATAAAAAAAATTATTTTTAACGAAATAGAGCAATTTTCTGCCAAAATAATTGAATTTTTAACCCAAAAAGACAAATTAAAAAAAAGACCAGTTATATTTTCAACCAAAAAGGATGATTTAAAAAAACATTGTTTTCAAGAAAATAATTAAATTTTTAATCAAAAAGATAAATTTTCAACCAAGAAGATTAGTTTTCTACCAAAAAACGAGTTTTAATAAAATCACATGAATTTTAAATGCATTAGTTCAATTTTCAACCAAAAATGAGAAAGTTCAATCTTCAGTTTGAAAAAATTAAATTTCAACCAGAGAAATAAACGAATTTTCACTCAAATATTTGAATTTTTAATCTAAGGAATGAATTTTCAACTAAAACGATGTATTTCCAACCGAAACCATGAATTTTTAACAAAGTAATTCAACTTTCAACCATGCTGAATTCTCAACGGAAAATGTTTAATAGTTTGATATTTCAACCGAAATAGTTGAATTCTTAAACAAAACAGAATAATTTTCAACCAAACAGTTGCATTATTCACAAAAAAAATGAAATTGACATTTCAAGAGATGAATTTTTAATGAAAGTGTTGAAATTTCAACAAAGAAATATTTTTAAGTAAAAAAAAAGTTGTTAATTCTCTACAAAATCTAAAACATTTTAACTCAAAAATATTAATTCTCAATGAAAAAAGTTAATTTTCAAGGAAATAGTGTAATTTGCTTCCAAAATAATCGAATTTTCCATAAGAAGAAAGAATTTTCAACAAAAAACGATGACTTTTTAACAAAATTGTTGAATTTGTAGCAAAATAATGAAACTGAATATTAATAAATACAATATGAATAATTGATAAATACAATGTTATTATACCCTGGAAGATCTTTTTTTTTCAGCAATAAGCAATAAGATTTTATTTACTTTTTTTGAGAACTTCAAAGCTCAAAATATAGTTTTGACAACACTAGCACTGCCACCATCTTAAACTTTTTCCACATCGCTTATAGGTTTAGCCACTCCGAATTCGGAATAAATGATCACTTTTGTCGAAGATATTGCTTTTATGGCTTGTATGCTATTTTGGGTTTAAGAGATAGAAAATTGAAAAGCAATCGCGAGAAAAGGTGTTCGCTATTTCAGTATAAGTATTTATAGGTATTTAAAGAGAAATGACAATTCAACAATAAGATTGTGACATGAATTTAGACATGTAATATTGTCAATATTGTAAAGACTCTTTAAAAAACATATGTAAACACAAAATATAAATAATGTTATCTTACTATTTATAGGTTAGGAATTGCTCAAATCATGTAATATATTAGCGTCAGTCAATGTCAAAAGTTGTAAAATATTTCACAAATAAATTGCAGTCAACACAATTGATCAATGATATAAACTGACATACATAAATTATACATTTAATGTAAATACAGCACGTAAATACGGTATAAAATATGTTTTCACTTCCATCCTCACTTTATCCCCTTTATCTATATCTGTCTATATCTAGGGACGTGAAATTTCATGAAACTTTGTTCGATGAAAAGTTTCATGAAACATTAGGTATTTTCGGTATTTTCACTCAGCTTTACTACTCGTTTAAGAAAAACTGGTTTGTTTTCATGGTTTTCCCCGTTTTCCCTCAGCAAGTGTAACAAAAACTTTTCTGCAAAAACACAATTTATTCATATTTTTCGTAATTTTCTGAATAAAAATAACTACCAAGTTAATCTAATCAATAGTCTATTTGGGCAGAATACAAAAAAGTGACATTAATTTAAGATTTTGGTCGCATAAATCGTTAAAGAAGAAAATTTGAGGTTAGCATCACACATTTCGTATTTCTAATTTAATTCTTAAATTAACGTCACTTTTGTGTATCCTACACAAATAGAATATTGACTAGAGCAACTTGTTACATATTTTTTTTCTGAAAATTACGAAAAATGTGAATAAATTGTGTTTCTTGCTCTCGCTGGGGCGAAAACAAACCGAACTTTTTTGAAACGAGTACTAAGTCAAAATAACATGTTTGAAATATGACGGCGGGAAAATTCAAACTGATAAAATCAGAGAAATCCAAACGAATCCTAACCTGTTCAGATTGGTCAAACCGATTTGCGCATGCGCAAAATAATTTTCCCTCTCCCAAACCCATGAAATATGAAACTTGCCATGAAACCTTTCAATTTCACGTGAAAAGTTTCAACTTTGGCTTACATCGTTTTTTTAACTATTGCGCAGGTGCAGATGAAACGAATCAAACGAATGCACCAGACGTCGACGCGGTATTGTGGATGTTGGTAGATTCGTGTTGACTGAATTTTTCATCTATTAATTGTGAGCTTTTTATAAATTAATATTCCGTAATATCAACAAAATTAATTATTAATTTCTCTTCTATTTAGGAAAAATACCACTGCCAAAATGAATCGTATCCTAAAAACGCTAAAGAGCAAAGAGACTCGGGATTATCTGACGAGGTGAGGAAGCAGTTTTTAGCCAGGCTCATTACATATTTTCCTTCTTTCTTAATTAAAATTTGTGTGTCACGTTATCTTTTTTCCTATAGCACACATTTCTGGGGACCGCTTGCAAATTGGGGAATTCCAATTGCAGCAATCGCTGACATTCAGAGGGACCCAAAATATATTAGTGGAAAAATGACATTAGGTAAGTTGACAATGTTTATTTCTGAAGGTCGACTAAATGACATTTTTTAATAAATTTATTATTAGGGCCTACTTCGTTTTTTTATAATTTTATTTAGCGGAAGTTTCAAGTGTTAATCCTTTAGGCTCTGCTGAGAACATAACCTCTAATTCTGTCGTTTGAATTAATTAAAATTCTTATGTAAAACGAATCCTCCTCCTGAACGTAAAAATAATAATTCTTTGAATATTGAATGAGCAGGGTGTCTATCCTACCTGGAAAATCTTGTAAATATCAGGGTATTTTTTCCAGGGCGTACTTTTTTTATTGCAATTTAAAATTGAATAACAATTCTTCATTTGTAAAAGAAGCTTTATGTTAGTGTATTGAACTATTTATTAAAAATTCATTTCTTTTTTTGTTTGAAATTAATTTTCCTAACTGAATATTTAACTATTTTATTTTTGGCTGAAAATTGATCGTTTTTAGTTGGATATTCATCTTTTTGCTTACAAATTTAACAGTTTGCTTACAATTTTTTCTCTGTCTTGACTGAAAAATTTTCAACTCAGGTTAAAAAGTCTTCTTTTGTGGTTATTGATTAAAAATTAAAAACAATTTTGGTTGATTCATCAACTACATACTTGGTTGAAAGTTAAACTCTTTTCTTAACATTTTTGTTTGTTAAAGATTCATCATTTTAATTAAAAATTCATCTCTTCGGTTGAAAAATTAGCTATTTTTTGATATTCCTTTTTTCTTTGACTGAAATTTTTTTTCTTGCTGAGAATTTAACCATTCCAGTTGAAACTTTCAACTATTTAGATAAAAATTCTTGAAAATTAGATTTTTTCTGTAAATGTAACTACTATTCCTTCATTTTAGTTAAAAATGTATCTCTTTCATTGAACAATAATTTTTCTTTGTAAAACTTTAACTGTTCAAGTTCATGTGGAAAAATTATCTTGTTTAGTTGAAGTTTCATCTTTTCTTATAGAAATTAATTTTCCTGGTTGAAAATTAATATTTTTGATTAAAAAATTTAATTAATCTAGTCAACAATTTATCATTTTAATTGAAAATTCATCTTTTTGGTTTAAAATTCAACTATTTCTGTTAAAGATTCATCATTTTAGATGAAAATTCATCTTTTTCAGTTAAAATTTAACCATCCCTGTTGAAGATTCATCATTTTAGTTGAAAATTCATGTATTTGTTGGTAGAAAAGTAATTTTATTGTTTCAAAGTTAATCTTCTTATTTGAAAATTCATCTTTTTGCTTGAAGATTCTAGTATTCCAGTTGAATATTCATCATTTTATTTGAAGATCCATCTTTTTCGTTGAGAGTAAAACTACTTAACTGAAATTTAAACTCTTCTGCTAAAAACTCATCTTTTTGTTTGATAATTTATCTATTCCGGTTGAAAAATTAACACTTTAGTTGAAAATGTATCGCCTTTGTTGAAAATTTGTCGATTTTTTTCAGGGGAAAATTAATTTTTTAACTAAAAGTTTAACTATAACATTTTTGGTTCAAAATTGATATTTTTTTTCAAATTCAACTATTTGGTTAAAAATTCATCTATCTTGTTGAAAATGCAATATTTCTACTCAAAAAGTTAGCAATTTGAAGCACTGAATTTTAAGCGGCATAAGAATACAAAATACAAATTTATTTGAATTATTATTCAAATTCTAAGTCGATTGTTTAAAAAATGCGAAATATTTGAATGGTTCTGTACTCTGAAAAACTGTACCTGGCAAAACCAAAAAACTAAAAAAATAATAATATTTGCATCTTAATTTATACATATAATTATATTTAAAAATAAGCTATGGCCATTCTGTAGCTTTGAACAATTTCAAGCAAAACTTGTGAGACAACATTCTTGGAAATGTTGTCTTTATTTCAATTTTTTATACTTTTCATAACGTGCACAAAAACCCAGAATAGCACGAATTTTGTACAAATTCAGCGTAAAATAAAAAAATTTCGTAACTTCGACAATCATAAATCTTTCTTTATGTTTAAACCATAAACATCAAGATAAACTTAAATTATTATTGAAGTTATGATCGATTTTCATTTTATGCTCAATTTTTACAGAATTTGTGATATTTAAAGTCATAAATTGCCATGGTAAGTTGTCATAATTTTATTAATTTTCTAAGACAATTTATAAGATAATTAACTCTTTCCCTTATTCGCCCCTTTTTTCCTCCTGTTTTTTTTAATGAAAATTCATCTTCCTTGTTTTAAAATGAACTTTCTTGTTGAAGATTCAAGTGTCTTTTAAAAATGAATTTTTTATTAAAAAACGCAACCATTTGTTTGAAAATACAACTGTTTTTAGTAGAAGTTTAATAATTTTGTTTCAAAATTCGACCATTTAGTTGAAAATTCATCTTTGTTGGTTGAAAACTTAACTATTTGGATACAAATTCAACTACATGGTTAAAGAATCAACTATTTTGTAGCAAAATCGTCTCTTTTTTAACTTTTTTTGTTTGGTTATAAATGTTATAAATACTTTGTTAAAACTTCATTTTATTGGTTGAAGATTAATCATTTCCGTTTCAAATTCATCTCTTTAGTTGAAAAATTAACTATTTTGTTGAAAATTTGTCTCTTTTTATTGAAAAGTAATTGCCTCGAGTAAAAATTGAACTATTCCATTTTTATTTTTAAGTTGATATTTTTAGTTGAAAATTCAATTATCTGATCAAAAATTCATGTATTTTGTTGAAAACTCGTCTTTTTTAGTAGAAAATTAATTTTCTTTGTTGAAAATTGATCTTTTTTAACGGAAACTCAACTATACTTGATTAAAATTTGAACTACTTTGTTAAAAATTCAGTTTTTTATTGAAGTTTCATCATTTCAGTTGAAAATTCATCTCTTTGGTTGAAAAATTAACTAATTGGTTAAAAATTCGTTTCATATAGAATTCCGTATGGCACCTACAATAATTTTATGAAACAGAATGTTATTCTCCTATCTTCGAGAAAAATCAGCCTATTCTTCTGTTTGGAGAGCATTTTGGGCTGTGAAGTATGTGATTTCAAGTTATTCAATATGTCTACTTTTCTCATTTTATATACACTTTATGAAGAATAGTGAAAATTTGAAACAAACAAAAATGTCTGAAATCTAATTCTGAGCAAGTTTGAATTCGAAAAATGTTTAACATTCTTTTGAGAGTTTTTTTTTGGACTTCCTGTTTTAAAAATGAATCTACACCCAAATAAAAAAAATGATTAGAATTGCATACTATTATTTACAAGTGTATATGTCACAATTTTGGATTTGACAATGTATTTATTTTCAGCTCTGTGTTTATACTCAGCTATGTTCATGCGATTCGCACTGAAAGTACAGCCACGCAATTTACTTCTGTTTGGTTGCCACTTCGTTAACGAAGGTGCACAATTAACTCAAGGATACAGATTTCTCAGTCATCAATATTCCGCAGAAAAAGAAGATAAGTAAAATAATTATACCCCACTGCCAAAAAATCTGTAACTTTGTCCAAGTGTTCCAATTTTAATGAAATTTTGTAATATATGACCTATCTATGTCCTAAATATTAAATCTGTTATTATCAAACTACTGTAAATAGATCTTTTGGACTTTATAAGTTGAAATCGATTTATGAATTATTGAGTTATTTATTTCTGTTGGAGTAGACAAATAAATATATGAGACTGTTCATCCGCTCTTTTGACTTTTATTTTAAACTATGAAAAAACTGAAGTGTTTTTTAAATGGCTTTTTAAATGCACTCAGAATTTTACGAGTGATGGCCAAAAAGTAGATTATTTTAGACAAGTAGATTTTTAAAAACAAAAAAATTTCTAATCCGACAAAAAAAAATATATATAATTAAGGTTAACTCAAAAGAATATAAAAATATATAACTAAGAGATCAGGGAATGTATTAATGCTGGATATGAATTGCTCAACTTGGCTAAAGGGCACGTGGCAAGGCATGCGACTATGAAAAAGAATCAAATTTTTTTTAAAAATAAGTGCATAACAGATAAAATATAGGAGAAATGGCTATTTTCACGATTTTTTTAAATCCGTTGGATAGATTATGCTGCACAGGTGAGCAGTGAGCACATGTGAAAAATGTAAGTTTTTTACAATAATTCAACAATAATACTAATTAATAATAATAATCCTAATCTGTCGAACCGATTGGTACAAAAATTTCACGACAAGTCAGTAGCAACAGATTCTCGATACGTTTTGCAATAATTTGCTATTTCTTAAATAGTTTTTAAAATTGTACAGGTTGTCTGCCCTACCTGGAAAACGTCGAATTGTCAGGGAATTTGTATATACCTGAAAAAAACCTGGAAATGTCAGGGACTATTTCTTAGAGTCAGGGAATTTTTTCCAGAGCGTGCTTCATTCTTTTTCAATTGCAACATAAAATTGAATAACAATGATTCTTCATTTGTAAAAATAGCTTTATATTACTCTATTTAGCTATTTTGTTGAAAATTCGTTTTTAGATGAAAATTCAAGTATCTGGTTGAAAATTCGTGTACCATATTTTGTTGAAAATTCATATATGTTTGTGAAAACTCGTTCTTTTCGGTAGAAAATTAATTTTCTTGATTAAAAATTCAGATTTTTGAAATATTAACTAATTCACCTATGTGGTTCTAAAATATGCTATTTTATTAAAAATTAATTTTTTGTTTGGCTGAAAATAAAAATTTTACTGAAAATTTAACTATTCCAGTTGCAAATTTGTTTTTTTTTTGTTGTTGAAAATTATTTTTTGGTTTGATTGAAAATGTAATTATTTCAGTTTAATATTTCATCATTTTACTTAAAAATTCGCCTATTTGGTACAATATTAATTTTTTAACGAAAAAATCAATTATACAATTTTCGGTTAAAAAACTATCTCTTTTTAGTAGAAAATTCATATTTTCGGTTAAATGTTCAATTATTCTAGTTAAAGCTTCATCTTTTTGGTTGATAATTCCTTTTTTTGGTTAAAGATTCAAATATTCAGATTAAAGAGTCACAATTTTAGTTGACAATTCATCACTTTGGTTGAAATTTATTTTTTTCAAATGAAAATGTAACTCATCCAGTTGAATATTCCCTAATTTTAGTTGAAAATTCGTCTGTTTGCTAGAACATTAATTTTTTGAACTGATAATTTAACTATTCAGTTTTTGATTGACAATTTATCTTTTTTAGTTGATGATTCGGCTTTTTTGTGAAAGTTACTCTTCTTGGTTGAAAATTCAACTGTTCCAGCTAAAGATTCATAATCTCAGTTGAAAATTCATCAGTAGGTTGAAAATTCAACTATTACGTTGAAAAATCGTATTCTTAGGTTGAAAATTAATTTAATATTTAATTATTTTATTTTTGGTTAAAAATTCATCTTTTTGGTTGAAGATGCAACTATTACGTTGAAAAATCGTATTCTTAGGTTGAAAATTATTTTTTTTTCTAGTTAATCTTCTTGTTTGAAAATTTATCTTGTTGATTGATAATTCAAGTATTCCAGTTAAATATTCATCATTATCGTTAAAAATTCATCTTTTTGGTTAAAAATTTGTCTATTCCAGTTGAAGGTTTGTCATTTTAGTTTAAAATTATCACTGGTTGAAAATTTATTTTTGTGGAAAATTAATTTCTTCAACTCAAAATTTAAGTACTCTACTTTTGGTTGAAATGCATCTTTTTTGAGTTGAAAATTAAACTACTTGCCTGTAAATTTATGCATTTTATTGAAAAATCGTGTTTTTTTTGGTAGGTTAAAAATTCAACTATTTGGTTTAAAATTGTTTCATCTTTTTGAAAACGCAATATTTTTAGTCAAAAATTTCGGTATTTCAAGCGGTTTAAATTGAGTTTAATACAGTACCCACATTAATTTTTCCTAAACATGCACTAAGTTTTAAGTGTAAGAAGGTAAAATAAAAATTTCATAAAATTGTTATTAAAATTAATAGACTCTCGAGACAAATTAAAGAAATGGTTTATTAGATTTTTATTATTATTTAGTTAATTGGTGAATATATTTAAGAACATCTTGTCATATAATTTTTCAAAGCTTTCTAAATTATACATATTAATTGAATCCCTAGAAAATGAAAAAAAACGCAATTTAAAACAAACTTGTGTAATTGTCTACATTATCCGAGTCGATTGTTTTCAAAAATGCGAAATATTTGAATGGCGCCGTACTATAAAAATGTATACCTTGGAAAAACTTAAGATGCTTGGAAAAAAATGGAGTTGTCAGGGAATTTTTTTCCAGGATTTAAAGACACCCTGTTTTACATATTTGGTGTCAAAAATGAAAATTCAGTGATGACATAAACTGAAAATTTAACAAAATATTCAAGATATCGAAAAGTTGTTACTTATCGTTTTCATAGACTATGATATAGACGTGAGCACAGGGAAATTTTTTTTTCTTGAGAATCATTCAACAATAATGTATTTTTGTCCAATCGGTTTCCTTAATATTTGACCTATAAATTTGTAGTAACGTGTTTTAGATATTGACCTTTTATCTGGGAATAAAATTAATTAAAATATAATAATTATCATGTATAGTCACAAGTGTATGATTAGACTGAATACAAGAAAAAATTTTATTTTTAGGTAAAGCGCTAGATTGGTTGGCAGTACACTTTTTAGCAATGCAGTAATTATTTATATATATTATAATCACAAACAAAGTTTATTGTACCTCCCAGTGGTGCATTTTCGAAAAAATTAAATAAATAAAAAAAAATGATTTTCAATAATTTTTTATTAACAAGGTAATAGTAATTATATTTATTCCTCAACTGCATAAATTTGATTTTTCCATTTTCTATATTATTCTATCTAATTTATTTAATTGTTTTTTCAATTTTTCTTTCAAAATTAAAAAAAGTCGTTTAAGTTTGAAAGATATTTAGAAGTTTTGGAAATATTAAAAAATAATTAAAAACTTGAAAACATTTTTAAAAATTTTCAATGAAATGTAGATTTTTTTAAGATTTAGAAATAAAATTTTGAAGCTTTTTAAGAATTTCGGAAAGTTTCAAGAGAGATTTGGAAAAGGATTTTTTAAAGAAAATTTAAGAAGATGTTAAAAAAATTGGATGACTGAAAAATCAAAAAAATAAAATACTCGACACTCTAATTCT
This sequence comes from Andricus quercusramuli, assembly GCA_932178445.1. NCBI lineage: Eukaryota > Metazoa > Arthropoda > Insecta > Hymenoptera > Cynipidae > Andricus > Andricus quercusramuli. Next base: position 132,947 of record CAKNXH010002360.1, on the reverse strand, counting down.
CGGAAAAGAAAATATTTGAATTAGAACATTTTTATAAAATTACCGACAATTAAAAATTCCCAAATTAGAAAATTCCAGAATAATGAAATTCCCTACATTTTATAATAATACTGAATTTGAAAATTCCCGAATCTAAAAAATTGTTTAAATAATATATAAACAATAAAATAAAAAATATTCCCATAAAAAGAAAGTATTCGTTATTTAACAATTAAAAAAATCTTTTGATTCGAGAAATTCGTAATTGGGGAATTTCCCTGTGATGGCAATTTTATTATGTTGGATATTTTGTAATGTCAAAAATTGTCGGGAATTTTCTAGTGTTGAAGATTGTAATGCAATTTTTTAATTCTGAAAACTTCTCAAAATTTTAGGGAAAATTCAAGTCAGTTTGAAATATATTTACAAATTTTAGAAGCTTGGAAGAAATTTAAAAATATTTCAAAACATGAATGGATTTCTGAAAATTCATAAAATAGTTTTAAATTTCTTCCAATCTTCTAAAAATTCTGTAAACTGACTCGGAGTTTTCCTAAAGTTAGGTAAAATCCTGTAAAATAAAATAATGTTCTGTAAAACTTTTTACAGCTAGTGATATTAAAACTGTGAAACTATTAAGTTAAGAGGATTTTAAATTTAAATGTTTTCAAATCTTGTGAAATTCGCGGGAAGTGTCATGGCGCCTGGCGACACCAGTACTTCCGTATCCGTATTCAAGATATGAAAAGCTAGGTCTATTTCAGGTCTATTTAAAGCTTCCAGAACGTTAAAATTTAAATCTTTTATTTTTAAAAATCAGAAAACGTGCTGTAAATTATCGAATGAAAATGATTCGTTTCCTCCAAATTTCGAATGCTGGCTGATTTCACGCTGTCAATGTTACAGTTGGTTGCTATCTTCATCAATCGAGAAGAAAAAATCGTATGATCCGCATGATTCCGCCCAGCCAGTTGATTCGGTAGCAACGCTCGTAGTTTGTTTTGAAATAAAAAAAGAACATTCTGTGAAATTTTATTGACTGAATCTGAAAGTTATTTTGCGCAAAATTAGGAAATTTTAGACCTTCCGCAACGCTTTGAAATTGAATCTTCGACTCCATTTTATGAATATTTGAGACACATGGTATGCACTTAGTCTTCTGGATAATCAAAATACAGATACGAGTTTCATGATGGGCATTCGTAAGTACCTTTTTATTTCTCCTCATTCTCATTTCCAACAAAAATTTACTTGCAATTACATTTTTTCAATATTTCATCAACTTGTAGGATGAATTAATTTCTTAAACTTCTAATACTAATAATGTTTGAGGTTCTATATAAGGGTAATCAAAAACCTGGTTACAAATTTATAAGTTTTTATTTCAAGTGTGTATATAAAACATAAAAAGGTCTGCAGAAATTACGAACTTCTGCTATTGAACAGAATTTTTGCTTGGACGTAGCAGAACATTAAAATTACATAATTAGAGTAATTGTATAAAAAAATGTGTAGAATATATCAAGGCACATTTACATAATAGGTATAGATACGACTTTTCGCTTTGGGCACCTTCTAGTTTTAACTGGACGGAAAATATCGCTGAATATTTAGGACGACTGAAAAATATTCGAAATAGAAAATTCGCGAATAATAAAATTCAAGATTGCCGAATATAAACATTTAAAAATTATTTATTTATTTAAAAAACAATAATGAAATATTTGGATCCAGGAAAAATATATTTTTAATTCAAAGGATAATTGAAAGTAATATTAAACGTTAAAGAAATTTCTTGGATCAAAATATTATTGTATTTTTAATTAATAAATCATTGATCAAAAACCATTTTTTCTTTGATTGATTGAATTCGGGAATCTTCTAGTTTCGGATATTTTATAATAATGCAATTTTCTGTCGGGAATTTTATTATTTGGACATTAAAATTCCAGAAATAGAACAATCCCGAAATTATAAAATTGCCGAAATATAGAAATCCCGGCCTGGAAAATTTTCGAATAATAAAAATTCCTGAACAATTTATATTATTACCAAATTTGAAAATTTCCGAATTACTGCGATATTCTCAACACTGGAGAATGATCGAATTTGAGTAATTAAAGAAATTATTCATTCATTAAAACTACAATAATGAAATATGTTGATCAAATTTTTTTTTGTATACTCAATGCTTTTTTAAAATTATAGTTTCAATTTAAACTAACAATAATTGAAACAAGAATATTTCTTATTGCAAAAGGACAACACAAGAACAAGATTTTTATTACAAGTGCAGTTATTCAAAAAAACTAATATGCTCATTAAAAAAAACTTGAATTGAGAACATTTTTTTCAATTAGTTTTGTTTCAACTTTAAAGAATATCTATAAACAATAAATTAAACATTAAATGAAAAGTTTTCTTTGATCAACATTTTTTTTATTATTGTATTTTTAATAAATAAGTAATGTTGATTGAAAAACAATTTTTTTAATTGATTAAATTCGGGGATTTTCTTGTGTCGGAAATTCGAAAGTGTCGGAGTAATAATATTTCGGGAATTTTCAAATTCGATAATATTATAAACTGTTCTGAAATTTTATTATTTGAGAATTTTCAGATTCGGTAATATTATAAACAGTTCGGGAATTTTCCAATTCGGTATTTTTATATTACGGCAGTTTCATAATTTCGGGCATTTTCTATTTCGAAATTTTTTTCGGAATTTGAGTGTCGGTAATTTTATTTTTGGGGATTTTTCAGTTGTCCCAATAAAATTCCGGACAGTTTAAAATATTACCGAATTTGAAAATTGACGATAGTAGATCTTTTTCGAAAAACAAAAATCCCGATTAGGAAAATTCCCGAAGAGTTTATAATATTACTGAATTTGAAAAATACCGACCGATTATAATATTACCGAATATAAAAATTACTGTATAACATAATTTCCGGCAGAAAATTACCGAATTTAAGTATTTAAAGACATTATGTTTAATAAATATTATTTATTAAAAAAACAATACTGAAATATTTTCATCAAAGAAAAATATATTATTAATGTTCATGTTTTTATTTTGAATTCAAACACTAATTTTAAAAAATTAAACATTAGACAATGGTTTCAGATTAAAAGATTTCATTATGTTTTTAATTAATAAATAATATTAATTAAAAAAATAGATTATTTGTTTAAATTCGGGAACTTCCTGTAGGGAGTTTCATTATTTGGGAATTGTCGAATTCGGTAATGTTATAAACTGTTCGGGATTTTTATATTTCGGCAATTTTTCAATAATCCCAAATTATTGCCGACACTGGGAAAATTCCGAATTATAAAAAGCTCGATTACTGGCCGCTTAAGTATTTCGCAAGCATAATTTTACCTATTCTTGACCCCTCCCCCCTTTGTAAGCATTTTTTTGATTTAGGAACATATAACAATAAGCATGACAAAGTTTTTTAATAATAAGTAAAACATAAAATGATAATAAAAAAAAAGTTAGTTCTAATTTCGATTTCCATCATTTTTTTTTGAGCCACAATGTTCATCAATGAATGTTTATACTTGGAAATTTTATAATTTGCGAATTTACTTATACCGGAAATTTTATTTCGGTATATTTCTATTATGGCGAATTTTCAAGTTAGGTAATTTCCTACACTGTTGGCATTTGTCTAATTCGGAATTTTAAATTGTCGACAATATTTTCTAATTTCGGGAATTTTATATTTCGAATATTTCATTTTTCAGAAATTTTCAGTCGTCCGGAAGATTTCCACATTTGGAAAAAATCTCGAGATTCGGTTACGCTTAACATAAAATGGTCTTACAGTCGTTATTACTTTTTACATGAAAACGAAATACAGTTGCAATTCGAATAGAAATGCCTTTTTCGTTTGATGATTTCACTTGAGGAATTGTTTTGTGATTGATCAAACATTAATTATTGAAAATCCTTTCTGGATTCTGAACTGAAACTGTATTCATATTTTCTTTGCTTTATGAATCTTCGGCGAGTATTCATATTTACAGGACAGTGTCAACGTTTTAAATACTTTAACGAAGACTAATTAATCGATGTTGTACATAGTTTAAGTTATATAAAAGGCTTATAGAATATTTACAATCTCTAAAATCTGCTTGGACGGCATTTGAACGTTTTTAAAATTATTTGGACGGCATTTTATTTTCCTTGTATTGAGATCTTAAACATTTTTTATCTGCGTTGGAAGGGATAGAGAGCTGCTAGAACTAATATTAATAAAATCCAGCTGGCCTGTATCGATGATGCACCGGCTACTCGACATTTGAACATATCATACCTGAAAAATATTTTTGTTTTATATTTAAATTATCCGTCCTCTGGTAGGCAATTTAAATTCATCGTGCTCCAGCTACGCGACATTTGAACATGTCATATCTGGAAAATATTTGTTAGCACTCGTAAAACTATCTTTGCTCAGGGGGACAATTTAAACATTGAAGGATTACTTGATAATTATTGCAGAAATAAATAATTTACCTTGTTTCCTTATTCTGAACTAGGTTCGTGAATTCGGACTCGACTAATTGCCCGTCGAAATAAGTTATTAGGTCTTCAAAAGGATACTCGAATCCTTGTTTGCATTCGCACTTGTAACCTCCTGTTTCAAAATGCCTACCTAGTATGGGAACGCACTGAAAAAATATATGTAAATTAAATTAAATTAGGATGAAAGTGGAATTAATTTAAAAGTTTAAATTTGGAAAACTTCCAGTTTATAAAAATCCAAGGTTTCAATTTTCAAGTCACTATAACTATTTATTTTCTAGGTTTATTTGTTTTTAAGGTCATATAAATATATTTTTTTTACCGAAGTGTCTAGGCTCACCGAAAATATTTGTGCTAGCTCACCGAATTTCGGTGAAGCTATGCAGACACGGTCTTTTTTAATATGTAAATCTTTGAAGATTTGAAGGAAAAAGAAGCTTTTTAAGTATGCTGAATGGTTTCAAGAGAATTCAACCATTTTTTTAGATGCCTAGGAAACTTTAAAATTATTGTTTATTCTGAAAAAATTAATTATAAGAGAATATTTGCAAAGATTTCCAAAAATGTTCAAAAAAGAATTTGGAAGATTGTGAAGCATTTTTTCATAATTAGGAAAAATTCGAATAATTTTTTTAAGATATTTAGGAAGGTTAGATGGTTTGAAAAGATTTGTTAAAAAAATGTTGATTTCAAAATTAATTTTTTTTCAATTTGAATTTTTGGAAATTTTGATAAAAATAAGCTTTTAAGAACTTTGAAAGGCTTCAAGAGAATCAAACAATTTTCTCTACATTGTTAAGAGAACTTAAAATGATTTTTATTGGAAAAAAAATTCAAAAGATTTTTAAAATGAAAAAAAAAGAATCTGAAAGATTTTAAAGTAATTTTGCAGAATTTTTTATAAATGTTAGGAAAAATTCGAATCAATTTGAAAGATATAATCTATAAATAAATCTCCAAAAAAGTACATTTTCAACTAAAGAATCGAATTTTTAAACAACAAAAAAATACATTTTCTACCCAAAAAAGGCAAATTTTCAACAAAATACATTAATCTTCAAGTAAAAACTATAAATGTTCAACCAAAATGGAAGTTAAATTTACAATCAAAGAAATTAATTTTCAACCAAATAAAGATCAATTGTTAGCTTAAAGTAAAACAGTTAAATTTCCAGTTAAAAAATACCCAAAAGTTGAATTGAAAAAAAATATATTTTTAACAAAATAGTTAAATTTTCAACCAAACAGATGAATTTTCTACCAAGAAAATTAAATTTCTACAAAAAAAAAAGAAATTTTTTTAACCTATTAGTGGAATTTGCAACCAAAAAAGACGAATTTTCAACAAAATAGTTGAATCCCTAACCAAACCAGATTAATTTTTAATCCACCAGTTGCACATTTGTTACAAAAAAATTGAATTTCAACGATAAAAAATGAATGCCAAAAAAGATAAATTTTTAAGAAAAGAGTTGAATTTTCAAATAAGAAAGATCTTTCAGTCGATAAAGAAAAAAAAATGTATCTAAAATGTTCAATTTTCATGCCAAAAAGACGAGTTTTCTATAAAACAGTTGAATTTTTAAACCGAAAATATGATTTTTCAACCAAAAATAATTTTATTTTAAATCAAATAGTTGATTTAAAATGAAATTGATATTTCAACCCTAAAAGACTAAAGCCTAAAGAGCCTGAAAGACTAAACCCCTAAAAGATAAAAGGAATTAATTTATATCAAAATTGTTGAATTTTCAACAAAATAGTAAAATTTTTAACTACAAGATAAATTTAAATTTAATCTCATTTCATATAATAAATCTTTTAAACACAATCCTCAACCAAAGAAATTATAAAATAAAAAAATTATGAAATTATATGTTTGTAGGAATTGCTTGTTATGAACACATTTTCTTTTCTAAAATTGTTTTCATTAAAGTTCCACGTTTATTTAATTAATAGAATTTGTATATGCATGTTCATTCCCTAAGTTTATAAAATCTTAGCAAAATTTTATTGGAGGAGGGAGAGTTCAGAACAAATCTTACGGTATTTTACGTGTGGAGAGGGGATTGAAAATTAAAAAAAAAGCGTCTTGCGTCTTGGTAATTTGACTTCAAGCCGCTTCCACAAAACATATTGGCTAGGTTACAAATTTTAGCCTTCTCTTTTTTCAAATGAAACATGGTTCTCATAAGGCGTGATTTGATTTTTGGAAACCATCCACTTTGAAGATTTCATTAATGATGGAAAGAAGAATATGAAGGGTGCTTAGTTACTTACGTATGAGGTTTTCCTGTCGCACTTGTGCGTTCCTTTGAAGGCATTAGGCACATAGTATTTATCATCGCACTGGTTGATATCAAGATCGACCAATGCCATGGTAACAGCAACGACACCCCTGTAAGTGTCTTAATGTTAAATATGATCTTCTTTTCCTCCCTCCTTTATTATCAAATTCAAAACAGGTTTCCCGGGAGAACTATCTCACACTCGATTTACTCATACACAAACTCAAACACACCCTCAAACACCAGATTTACTAATACCAGGGTACTCACTTGAATTCCAGTTTCTCTTTCAAACTGTCCCAGCCGAAAAATGGGGATGCATAGGTAATTACCCATTTCTTCACTTTGCCGTTACAATCGAAGTAAGGACTTGTCCAGTGGCCATGATTCAGGTTTGCTGCCCTACACAGACACCCCGCCCATCCCCGGGTATTAAAATAAATTATACTTCAGACATTGTCTTCCACAAATCTACCACATTTCACATTCACCATTAATTATTTCATGGGGTTGATACAAAAAAAAAGTAAAATAAAATCAAAAAATTTCATTTTTACTTCTAATTATTAGATTAATTGGAAATATTTTCTCGCAAAAAAAAACAACATAAATTACAATAAATGGTCGTCCATATATAACCAAAAAAAATTAACCCCACGTAAGTTGTGGTATCTTATCAGGATAAGCCGTGATTTTTTCAAATTTTTTGGATATCACCTTTGGTCACCACAGAGGGGTTGATTGTTTGCAAATAATAATATAAAATTATAGTTTATTAAGTGAGCATTTTTTGAGATATCAACAAAAATATTACTTTTTTATTTGGTTAATGGAACACTTATGTCAAATTAAAAAAATTGCTGCCCCATATCTTTTCTCGTTCAGGTTAGGTTTTTAATTAAAAGAAGGAATCATGTTTTATCTTTGAAAATATTTTCTTTGGATAACAAGTTTAAATATTATAGTTTTCATATTGAATTTTACAACAGACAATTTAAACATACTCTAATTGGAATAGAGATATTTAAAAGTATGTTGTCAAAATTCGATGGATTGTATTTTTATTAAATAATTTAAAAAATATATTACATAAATAAGAAATAAAATCCATCCATCGAATTTTGACAACATACTCTTAAATATCTCCATTCAAATTAAAGTATGTTTAAATTGTCTGTTGTAAAATTCAATATGAAAACTAAAATATTTAAATTTGTTATCCAAAGAAAATATTTTTAATAATATTGTTATTTTATAATTTTCATGAATTTCTTAGTAAGAATTATTTTGGTAATTTTAAACAATTTTTAAATATTAAAAAATACAAATGAAAATCACAAAAATAATTCAACTAGAAACTACCAGTTTTTGCTAGAAATCAAACGCTTTTACAAACAATTACAATTTCGCATTATGGGTACTTTGTTGCAAAAAAAATTTCCAACAGGATTGTTATTAATCTTGAGTCGATTCTCTGAGTTAAATTAGTCCATATAACTTCGACTGAATTTTTATTATAAATGTGGTCAATATGAAAACATGCTTCATTTAATCAAAATTAAACAACTTTTAATTAGAAGCCTTAAAAAATGTACAATTTTAAATGAGGACTAAGCAAACAAAACTCTCAAATAAATCAAATGCAAAAACAACTTGTTTAATTTAATTCTATCTTAAAGTTAATAACTTAATGAGAATTTCGTACAATTTTGACTTTACTTAATGAACCTGTAGTTGAAAGTACAGTATTTTTTAATTGATTTGATTTCTTGAATAGAGGTTGAAACCGAAAAGAGGAAATTAGTATTTTCCAACTCAATTTTGATCACTGAATTCATAATATTCCATACATACAGGAACAATAATTATCTCAATTTTTGCAAAAAATGGATTTTTACGCTTAGTTCGCTTATTGCTCAAATAGCGATTAGTGAATTTTCAGGAATGAGTAATTTTATATTCGAATTTTTTTTTAATTTCATCGATTAAAATGGGTGAATTTTATTCATTTATAAAAAATAAGTTTATAAGTCAATGAAATGAAGATTTAAAAAAATTTATTTTACATAAATGTATATTTAGTGTATTTTATTTAAAAAATTTTAATTGTATTTTTCTTTTGAGGATGTTTCATCGTTTTTAGAACCACTAATATTCACAGTTGAATTAAATTTTATATTTAATTTTTTAATTTAATTTTAATTAATATTCACAGTTACAGTTTACAAATTTTTAATTTTTTAAAGTTTTTCAAAATCTAATAGGACTGCATTGATTACTAAATTATTTTAAAATTGAAAAATGAAAGTCAATATTTTAAAAAAATGACTAGGTAACCCAGGAAAATTTAAGATGTCTGGAAAGTTTTTGGCAACCCTCCTTTCGTGATAGAAAAAAATAAAAAACTGAGATTGAGAGGATTATAGTACCTGTAAAAGTTAGGGTAGTGCTCGTACTTCTTGAGATACTCGCCAGTCTCGTTATGCCTGATCATTATCTTCATATAAAATTTTTCTAATTCATCGAAATTGGTTGCCCACCTTTGTTTCAAAAATTGATACCATGGTTTTTTCGTGTAGACCTCATCTGTAGGGCAAAATTAATTATATTATTATTTTAAAATCATTTCTATCATTATCAACTGTCTTCCTTTTTGATTTTGCAGGGTGGCCAAAAACTTCATTTTCAAAATTCCCTGATTTTTCGCTGGCCAATTTTTCATTTTCCATTTTTAGAATATAATCATTCATAAACGGAAAATTATAGAATTTCCGACTTAAATTAAAAAATGTTATATTTATTTATTTCAACCAAAAAAAGATAGCTTTTTAAAAAAATAGTTGAATTTTTAACAAAATAATTAAATTTTTATCAAAATAATTAAATTTTCAACAAAATAGTTGAATTTTTAAGCGAATTGTTTAATTTCCAATCTACAAAGAATAATTTTCAACCAAATGGTCGAATTTTCAAAAATCCCTGATTTTTCGCAAAGAAACAATTTTAACCAAAAACAGTTGCATTTTCAACCAAATGATTGAATTTTTTAGAAGACAGTTGAATTTTCAATGAAAAGGTGGATTTTCAATCCAACAGAGCGAATGAAGTTTCTGTACAAATAGACGATTTTTTAAGAATATATTTGAATTTTCAACCGAAAATGATAATTTTTGTAACAAAATACTTTAATTTTCCACAGAATAATTAAATATACAACGAAACAGATGAATTTTTAACTAAATACTGGAGTTTTCTGCCTACAAACATGAATTTTCAACCAAATAGCCAAATTTCCAAACAAAAAAGATTAAAATTCAACCAAATAGTTGAATTTTCAACAGAAAAAAATATTTAACCAAACAGTTGCATTTACAGCCAAATATTTGGACTTTAAAGCAAAAGAGTAGAACTTTCGACAGAATAGTTGAACTTTTAAATAAATAGTTGAATTTTCAATGTACATAGATGAATTTTCAACCAAAATATTCGAAGTTTTAATTAAAAAGAATAAACTTTAACCAAAAACTGTTGCAATTTCAAACCAAAAAGACGAATTTTCAACAAGACATTTGAATTATCAACCCGAGAAGTTGGATTCTTACTTTTTTAACCAAAGAGTTAACTTTTAAATAAAATAATTTTCAACCTTCAAAGATGAATTCTCAACAAATATGTAATAGTTGCATTTTTGACTAAAGAAGAGGACATTTTAAACAAAGAAGATTACTTTTCTACCAAAAAAGACAAATGCCTAACTAAAAAAGATCAATTTTCAACCATAAAGGGAAAAGTTAATCTTTCAGTCAAGAAAGTTAATTAAAAAAAACGAATTTCCAACAAAATAATTACATTTGTAACCAAATAGTTGAATTTTCAACAAAAATTCTTAATTTCAAACTGAAATAGGTACATTTTCAGTTTAAAAAAACAGCTAATTTTGAACAAACACCTTCAACCAAAAAGTATTTAATTTTTTAATAAAAAATCGTTGAAATTAACCACAAAAAACAAATTGTAAACAAAATAGTTGAATCCTCAACCAAAGAAGATTAATTTTCAACCAAGCAGTTGTATTTTTATCCAAAAAAGATTAAATTTCTACTAAAACAGATACATTTTTAAACCAAAAAGACAAATTTACAACCAAAAAATATTGCAGTTGAATTTTCAACGAAAAGTAAATTTTCTATCACAATATAGTTAAATTTTCAGATCATGAAGACGAATTTTCAACAAAACAATTAAATTTTCAACCAAAAGGATAAAATTTTAATAACATTGATGAATTTTCAACCAAATAATAATAGTTTTTGCTAAGAATATAATCGTCAAGAGGAAGCAACTACAAAAAAGCATATAGAAATACACGGCACATAAATTACTAACGAGAATATTATATCAGGGTGATCGCTAATTCTCATTTCAGAAATGTCCTAATTTTTTCCTGACCATTAGTATTGAAAGTCCAGAATCTTAATCTCGTAATATTTTTAACATATAATCTTTTATAAACGGGATAACAAAATTTCAAATTGAAATGTGAAAATTTATTATCCTTTACAGTTATTTAAAGTGCCACTTATAGAAATTCCCTGACTTTTTGATTTTTTTTTCAAAATCCTGGACTTTCCCCTGATAAATAAAATTCCCTGACTTTTTATTTCCAGGGTTTCCCTGACCTAGGGCCGGCCAACATGATCTTAGGATATTGTTGCAGATTTTTTGATATTTTTTAAACATCTTTGTTAGCTTTAAAAGAAATTTTACATACCTGTGTCATTCAACCTGGCCAAGTCTTCCACCTTAAATTTTCTGGTGTTCAAATCTTCCTTATAGGCAAAAGGTGCAAAGAAAGTTCGATTGGTAAACTTGTTACGATCCCAATACATTCCTGCAGACCAAATTCTCGTATCTCCCATAACTAAAGCTAAAGTTTCTCCAATCATTTGATCTTCTGTAAGTGGCTTGTCAGCCACTCTTTTGCCCGAGTAAACCTCTTGTGGATCCGATATTTGTAAAAAGGCACTAATAAAATTAGAAAGCCTATTTGCCATCTTGGCTTGATTTTCAAAATATTCCTCATGTCCATGGGAAATATCTCCACGCATTAGTAACTGCGCAGGACTGTATCTAAAAATGCAATAGTCAAATAAAATCTTACAAAAACTAGCTGGGAACGATTTCAAAGATTTATATTTAACCATTTAGAATTTCATCTAAAATAATTTAGATTATGGAACAAACTTTTCGAAATAATTGTGGGCATGTAATACTTACCCGATTCCTACTTTGCCGATAGTTTTTTTGTGACAACTCACGTCTACAGAATTGGGATATTAGGTTGAAGAAAGAAATTGAATAAAGAGCACTAAAGAAAATAAAAATGATAAATACAACAAATGAAAAAAATTGTTCTCCAATTTTCAACTCGATATCGTAATTCGTGTGGACGTAAGTTACGGCGAAAAAACGTCGATGAAGGAAGAACCGGATAAATATTACATGGCCTTAAAATTATTGATTATTATAATCTTCCAATTCATTTGTTCACTTGCTGTACATTGAAGCTCCTATGTTTTTGCTCAATCGCTTTTCGACAGTTTACTAACATTATCGAATTTTAACAATCTTGATCCACAATTTTGATATTAGTTATTTTTAACGACTTAGTATTAAGATCCAAATTTAAGAATGCTTCAATTTCTAAACGAAGTTTGGAATTGTTTAATTTTTAACTTTAGGTTTGAATTCATTCATTTTGAAAGTTTCCAATTAGAAAGCATACCATTTCCCATTTTTTTCCAGAATAATTAAACTTTAAGGTTCACAATATTAAATTCGAAAATATTTGGTTTGAAATACATTAATATTTGGAGGTTTTCAATTTCAAATTTCACAATTTTGTAGTTTCAAATTCAAATATTAAAAATGTCAAAATAATTTCACTATTAAACCTTTTAAAATTGTAAAATTTCATATTGAAAACCTTGATAGTCAGTTTTAAGTTTAATAATTTTAGATTTAAATATCCTAAATGGTTTGGTTTTGATTTTAAACGTACATAATTGTCTGGGTTTTTAAATTCTTCGAAATCGTAGAATGTGAAATTGAAAGACTTGATAATTGCACAATTTTCAGTTTAAAGGACTTGAAATTGAACAATTTTGATTTAAGTGCCTCCAGAATGAATTAAAAACAATGAACAATTATGAAAATAATTGGTGAAATTCAGCCTTAAAAATGAGAAGATTTTAGAACTAGACATTGAATATTGAATTATTTGTTATTTGCAAATGTTCCAAAGTATTGAATATTTCAACCGCACATTTAAAAGAAAATGATTTCGAATTAAAAGGTTTCAAATGGCTAAATTTCAATCCTTTAAATCATATATAGCAATCTTGTTTTTAATACATGTTTAAACTTTTAATTTTCAATTTAATATCTTAAACTTGTCCCATTTTTAGTTGAAGATCTAAAAAAATGAATAATTTCAAATTAAACAATGTTTCATTAGAAAACTTCAAGAAGAAATAACAATTCTAAATAAGTATTAAGAATTAAACGATTTGAAATCAAAAAGTTAAAGTTGTGTTGCTTGAAATCAAAATAGATAAAAATTGAACTATCTGTAATTAATACCTTAATAATTGAATAATTTCTTTAATTTTGCATGCTTCCAATTAGAGTTCTGAATTTTCAGGTTGAACGCTAAATTTTCAATGCTTTCCTTTCATAAGATTGAATTTTGCAATTAAAATTGAAATTTTTGAATTTTGAAAATTATGATCAACAATTTGAAGATTGTGGATTTTTGAACGATTTAAATTCACTTGAAATAATTTGAATTTTAAGCGTTTCAATATAAAAAAGTTTTAATATCACAATTCTTGGTGAATAACATTTTTTTTCAATTTTAACTAAAGTTCCGGTTCGCTTAATTTTCAATTTCAATAATTCAATTTTGAAAGGTTTATAATTGGATATTTGTCCATTTTATACGGCGAAAATAACTGTTTATTTTTGATCTTAGAACAATTTGTCTAATCAATTTTAATATTAAATTATATTTTTTTATGAAATAACAATTTAAAATTCTAAAATTTCAAAAGCTTTGTCTTTTAAACACTTAATTTAGTTTTCAATTATAAACTATTCAATTTTGAAAGCTTTTAATTATAAATAATATAATTTCAATTCCTTTAAATTTTAAATGATCAGATTTTCCAAATACTAATCTGAAAATATACCATTTTTAACGTTTTGAAATTGTCATATTTTCGAAATTTTAATCTGAAATTATTCAATTTCAAGATTCTTCAATTCAAAATAAAATTGTTCAATTTCGAACGCTTTGAATTTGAATTGATACAATTTCAACTTCTTTCTAATGAAATTTTCCAGATTTCAAAATTATAATCTGAAATTTTGCAGTTCTGATTCAAAGTTTTTCAGTTCAAACACTTCAAGTTTCAAATTATTCAATTTTAAACACTTTTAATTAGAAATGATGCATATAATACATTATATTAGAAAAATTGTCCTTTTTCAAAATTTTACCTGATCTAAAATTATTTGATTTAGAACATTTTCAATTAAAACTTGTTCAATATATTTTTTTTTTACTTTCAAACGCTTTTAATTCGAAATTATCAATTTTTGAGTATTTCCAAAATTTTGTAAACGTAATATTTGAAAATTTGTTTAATAATGGATGTTTAAATTGTTTATACCTTCAATGTTAGGAAATAAACATTAATTTTTATAACTCACTGCTAGTACTAAATAAAAAGAAAGATGAAACTTACTGTTTGCACGAATCTTTGTTTACACTAAGTATAAACTTCAAAACATTGTCGATGTTCATTTTTTCAGTTTCTAAAGTAGCCGGTCCAGTAACATTAGCTTTGTACTCGTGGTAATATTCCATATATCTTTCTCTGATATGCGGTTGCATAAGTTCCCACTGTACCGGTAACTTGTGAATCCCTTTAATATTGATACAAGTGATTAATTCTTATAATTATATCAAGAACTTTAAGTAGATATGAGCAAAAAACATGAGCAGGGTGTCTAGAGATAAGATGATTCGAAATTCCCGGGTTTTCCCAGTAATTAGTCCCAAATCAACGTATAAAAATGGGACATTTAACATAATATACATTAGGGTGGCCCTTATCTTTCACTTTTCGAATTCCTCTGTTCTCGCCACCCAGTTTTGTTCGAATGATAAAAAAATCTCCAAATTTGAGCGCAATCGGGTAATATTTAGGGGTGGCGCAAAAACACCATGAAGTTTCCCATTGATTTAGCATGGAAAAAAGTCAGCTTTTTGTAAATCTAATATTTACACGCGATAATGTTACAAATAATTTCGTGTTTCAGTATATTGTTCAGAACTTATCAGAGAATAAGAATCAATCATAAATTTTGGGGTTGAATAATTTTAAGCCACTTTTATGGGTCCCCAAAGAAAACTACAAAAAAAAGTCCCCAAAGTACGTGACAAATTTGAATTTTGCGTAATATTGCGGTTTATTGATGCTTTTTAAAAGTTTTTCAAAAATAAATAATCATTAATCGGTAATTCAGGAATACCCAGTCATTTTTTAACTAATATTCAATTGTTTAAACAATTTTAATTTGTTTAAATATTCATTTTTTCAGTTAACTCGTGAAATGAACGTATTTTCTAGACTTTATGAGTTATTTAAACAATGATAACAGTAAAATAATTTGTGTGAATAATTTTAAAATTACTTAAATAATACGTATTTGTTCAATATATAATTATTTTACCTAAAAAAAGCAGGAAAAACATTTTATCTCACTAAGTTTTCGACAAATTTCAATATTTCTCAGTACTAATTTGCTTATTATGAATACTCGTAGATGTTCAAACAAATTTAAATTGTTTAAACCATTTTCTTGTTTACATATTTTATTTTTGCTATTTCTCGAAAGATTAAAATATTTGTATGTTCTACTTTGCCTTTTAAAAATACTCTTAAATTTTTAAGCAAATTGAAATTGTTTGAACAATTAAATATTAGTTAATTTGTCAGGTATGGGGTTTTCTTTGGGGACCCATAAGAGTCTTAAAATTATTCAACCCCAACAATTATGATTGATTCTTATTCTCAAATGAATTCTGAACAATATACTGAAACACAGAATTATTTGTAACATATTATCGCGTTTAAATATTAGTTTTACAAAAAGCTGACTTTTTCCCATGTTAAATCATTGGGAAACTTCATGGTTTTTGCGCCACCCCTAAATATTAACCGATTTTAATCAAATTTGAAGATTTTTTTTTTGGGCATACGAACAAAACTGGGGGTTGAGAGCTAAGAAATTCGTGAAAAAAATCCACTAAGTATAAATAAGAACCACTCTAATATACATATACAAAACTTATGTCGTGAAGAAAACAATTATTTATTTATCACTGAATGAAGTAGCAAATATTAATCGTAACTACATTTCCGATCACGTGTATAAAACAACTTATTTATTGATGATTGCTCGAGTTCTTTTAATGTTAATTATATGAGAGTTAAAATTTTGTTTTCTAAATAGATTGAAAGCTATCGGAATTCTCAATCATTTGAGCCAGGATGAAGTCATTTGTCAATTTTTTAAGAAGATATTGTAAAACTAATGCAAACTGCAATGTGTTCCTAAAACGCCATTGGAATTATTTTAAAGATAAATTTCTATAGAATCACACCTACTTCTCGCCATTATTGTGGAAATATTTGGTTGCATGATGCAACATGTTTAAAGTTAAAACAAAAATTTTGCAGAAATTTTAATATTATCTTTTCTGAAAGAAATATTCTTGTAAAATATATTACATAAGTAATCATGAGGTTTTCACCAAATTTAATAAAAATATTTATTTAATTTTGATAGTTATTTTCCTAAAGATGAGATGTCTTCCAAATTTCCAACTTATTTTTATGCACTTTCAAAAATGTTTGTTACATTACATTTTATTTATATTTTAAGAAAACGTTGAAATTTTCACTATTTTTGCAATATCTTCTTAAATAATTGAAAAATGCCTTCTACCTGGCTACTTTTATACGTCAGGGAATGTCAGTTAAAACTTGACAGAATCAGGGAATTTTCGATAAACTGAAGTTGAAGTTAATTTTATTATTTTGTTGAAAATTCAACAATTGTATTAAAGTCATTCTTTTTGTTTTAAAATTCAACTATTTTGTTGAAAACTCGTTTTTTTTGTTGAAAATTGATCGATTTTATTAGAAATTGCATCTTTTTCTGGTTAAAAATCACAACTGCTTGGTTGAAAATTAGTCTGTTTTCGTTCAGGATTCAACTATTTCGTTGAAAATTTATTTCAATTGGTTGGAAATTAATTTTTTTACTGAAAATGTAACTATTCTATTTTAGGTTAAAAATTGATATGTTTAAGGGAAAAATTCAACCATTTCGTTGGAAATTCGCCTGTTTTGGTAGAAAAGTAATGTGATTGAAAATTCAATTTTTTTGTTCAAAATTCTTCGTTTTTAGTTGAGAATTCATGTATTTTGTTGATAATTTGTATTTTTTGGTACATAAGTAATATTTTGGATTGAAAACTCAAATATTTGGTTTAAAAAAAATTTTTTTTGAGTATTCATCATTTCAGTAAAAATAATTTTGTTATTGGAAATGTAACTATTTTCTTGAAAATTCGTTGTTTTTAGTTTAAAAAAAGAATTCTCTCAATTGAAGAGGTAACTTCCATTTTTGCTCGGAATTTTATCTTTTTTAAATCGAAATTAATTTATTTTGTTGAAAAATTGTATTTTTTGTTTAATTCATTTTATCAATGATTCATCACTGGCTGAAAAGTAAATTCTTCCATTGTTGGTTCAAAATTGATCGTTTTGAGATAAAAACTCTACTATTTCGTTGAAAACTAATACCCGAAAGAGAAAATTAAAAATTGGTCAGGGAAAAGTCATCGGGATTTTGTAGCAATCCTGATTCTGTTAGCATTCAACCTATTTAAGAGAAGAAAATTTAACTCTTATATAATTCAAATTAAAAGTAGTTTGTAGTTATTTACTACAAGAAACTATCCACCTAGAAACACTACCCGAATCGGGTAGTGTCACGCCTACCCCTAGAGGCTCGCCGAAAGGGAAACGGCTTAATGGTATAAAAAAAAAATAACGTAAACAATCATCGCAAAACTTTGATGGTATACAGGATACTTGAAGCAATCAGATTTTCCTCTCTCTGATTCTCGACTGAACAATAAAAGGAAGATAAACCAGAAAAAGTAGATTTTGCGAGAAAATAAAAAAAATCCCGATCCTAAATAACATTCCCGGGGGTTTCCCGACTTCCCTGTCTGCTAGACACCCTGGTGAGCCTCGTAAAAAGAGGGGGGAGGGGGAAGTAAACTACGTACAGCCTATTTTAGCGCAATCAAAGCCATTGTAATATTGTTCTTGTGTAGCTCTCTCAATAATTTCTCCGAGGAAGGGGCGTCTGACGACCGTGGGTAATCGGAAACCCGGTTTGCATCTGCACTGATAGCCTCCTCTTCTGAAGCCCCATCCATGTATAGGTTCACACTGAATTTAAAATTACAGGTTTCTTTGATAATTATCTTTTGCCATCTAAAAACTACACACTTTAGGCACAGTCATTTTGAAAAAAAAATATTTTGTAGAATATACAACCTCGCTTCAAAGCTTCGATTATTCGAATTAATTAAAATTTCAAAAATTGAAACATTAGAAATATTGATCCTACGACTTTCAGATTTTAAAGCACTTAAAAGAGCTGGAAAATTGTCCAAGTTGGATTCACATATTTTTGCATTACAATTACAATTTGTCAAGAATTCCTATCAATATTTTCAAAAGATCGAAGGTGAAAAGATCTAATTCTGAATGTCCAAAAATTCTGAAATCTCAATATTAAAATCTTTATTTTTGAACGAACAAATTGAATGAGAACAATTTTTTAATTGTAGCTACCATGAAATGACTCATTTTTTTATATCATCCAATTTGAAAACTAGAATTATTGAAAACTTTCACATTGATACATTTCATCTTTTGGATTTCGTTAATTTCCAAATATAAGTAAAAGAATCCATTCATGATAAACTTTTTCAACTTTTTTCTAATTTTCATTTAAAGCCTTTCAATTTTGGAATCCATTAGTTATACATTTTTCAGCCTGGAACACTTATAAATTTTTAACTGTACCATTTTTACCACTTCAATTTGACATTTATTTTTTTATATTTTTATAAAAACTACATGCTTTTTCTAATAGATATTTCCGATAAAAAATTGATCAAATCTAAATCTAAATTCTGCATTTAACGACCAAAATCTACACTTTAGTAACAAGTTTCTTAAAATAAAATAAAAATTAGCTCAAAATTTTCAGAAGATTGAGAATTTTTATTATATTATTTTGTTAGTTCCTTACCTCTGTTGTGTCCGTTTTACATCGTGCAGTATCGGCAAATTTATTTGGTCCATCATTTCCTTTCCCTTTCGGACATTGATTTATATCTATCCTATCAAAATCCATTTCTATGACTGAAATTGCGGTGTATCTGAAAAATGAATAAATTTAAAACACAATTTTATTTCTTTTCATTTAAAATTCCTGGGAATTATGGTTCATAAAACTAGAATCGCAATTATGAGATACGTTTTTAAAATCAAAATTTGAATAATCATTACAATTTTTCAATGTGATAACTTGTAAATTCAAAAAATTAAAAATTTTCTCTTTTAAATGTATATGCATTTTTGTTAAATCTCAAATTACTTAAGAGCGCTCTTAACATTTTTAAACTAAAGAAATGTCCAAAATTGAATGCTTTATATAAATTAAGATTAAATTATTGTTTTATTTTGTAAATATGTAATGAAATTGAATCTTTATAGAACTTATAATTGTTGCGTGCAAAATCATTTTTAAATATTTTGTAAATTAGTTAAGTAACAACTTTTTCCATACTAAAATTTAAAAAATACCCATACATTTTTTTGAAAATACCACTTGAAAACATAAAAAACCAATTTTTACGAGATAGATTACACTAATTAAATTTAGATTAAATTTTTCATACAAAAATATAGATAAATAGCTAAATAAACCATTTGAATGAAATTACATTGTTATTTTAATTAGTAAGGAAAAAACTTATTTTTATCAAATAAATCTTTTTATATAATGTTTGTTGATGAATGTTTGATGATACGCATATTTTAAATAAAACAACTAGAAATTCAATTCTATAACCTAAAACTTGGATTTTCTCAAAACTATTTTTGTTCAAAAATACTGAGGAAACCATTCAGATTCAATTTCTACAAGAAAATGTACAGTGCAAGAAAATTTGAATGCTTCAAAGTTTGATTTCTTATCATTTAGGTGATGAGTCCTAGCCCAAATGAAAATCACGGGGTACGAGATTGTCCATTGTTTAAAAGATTGAAAATATTTGGTATTACTTCTTATCATTTTTTTTAATGCTGGAATTTTAATCAGCGATAACTTATTCTTATAAAATAACTTATAATAACTTATTTAATAATAACTAATAATAATAATAATTTATTTCTCCCAGAAAAAATATTCCCAACAAATCGCCCTCATTTGACTTTGAAAAATTATTAAATTATTATCAACTATACTTATTTGAAAACAACAATATTTTTTAATGATTTCAGCCATCAAAACTTATTTTTGAAAAATAGGACAAGTTTAAGGCGTAGAGAATCTGTTTCTCAAGAGGATGAATCATTCATCAATTATTTAATCATTAAAAATCTGAAATATTAATTTGCAATGAAATAGTTGAATAAAAAAAGTAATAATTTTCAACCAAAGAGTTAGATTTACAACCAAAAAGATAAGAACTTCCAATCAAAAGAGACAAACTTTTAACAATGTAATTGAAGTTTTAGCCAACAGTTGAATTTTCAACCTACAAAGATGAGTTTTTAACCAAATGGTCGAATTTTCAATCAACAAAGATAAACCACATAGTTGAATTTTCAAGCCAAAGAGCCATTTTTTAAAAAGTTAATTGAATTATCAACATGAAAAGTTACACTTTTAACAAAAAAGCTAATTTTCAACAAAGAAAAATTAATTTTCAAACAAATAGTTGGACTTTCAATCAAAATTGTTAAACAAGTAGTTCAATTTTTGAGGAAAAAGAATGAAGCTTTGAGAAACCAATTGACTTTTCAACAACAAACTTAATTTTCAATCAAGAAAGTTGAATTTTGAACCAAAAAAGATGACTTTTCCACCATAAAAGATGAGTTTTCAATCCACAAGAACGAAATTTCTATTAAAAAAAGACGAATTTTCAACAAAACAGTTGATTTCTTGACCAAAAAGATGACTTTTGAGCAAAATAATTGAATTTTCAACCATTGGTCAAATTTTCCAATATAAAATCTTAAAACTCAACAAAATATTTGAATTTTTAAACAAATGGTTGAATTTTCAAACGAAAATACAAGTTTTTATAAGACAGTTGAATTTATTAGCCTGGAAAGTTTAATTAAAACAAAAAGTAACTAAACACTTGAATTTACAATTAAAAAGTTGTACTTTCAATCAAAAAGGCGATTTTTCAACAAAATAATTCGATTTTCAACCAAAAGAAATGAACTTTCAAAAAGAGAAATAGAGGAATGAGTTATTGTACAATTTTTTCCAGTTTAGAATTAACATTTTTAAACTTTCATTGTGATTAAAATTAAAACTTAAGTGTTGCTATTTTCTGGGAAAAACGTAAGAGAAAGTTGTTTTATCGCATTTTTTCAAAAAATTCAAAAAATGTCGAAAAAGTCGCACGATACTTGCCCTGAGTAGGTGCAAAAGTAAGGATTTTTGAAATCAGTTTCGTATAACAACCCTGGAATAAACTGCAGAGACGACACAAAAGACCCGTTTTCGAGGGGGGTCCGATAATCTTGAAATTTTATAATTTTCCCCTCGCAATTGATTTTTACCGACACTTGAATGCACCGTGAAGGGAAGCGGATCTTCCTAAAGCGTTTCACACGTGCAGGAGTGTAAGCAAGGTGAAAAAATATAGGTAGGTACTGGCCTGACCAGTGACCAGTGCAGATAGGACACACCTCTGAGGGTTGTAAAGGTGAATAGTTGAATACATTAGTGTAATAAAGGCAAGTGAACGTCCCACAGGACCAAACTCATGCTGATGGTCAGTATATAATGCAATATTTCTCAAATTTTAGCTGGGTACCAGACAATAGAGTCCCAGCATTCGGATGCAGAATCCAATCTTCAATTTTCATTTTTCTCAGTACACTCTCAGTTTACTCTTATACATTATTATTCAGAAAAAATATCATGTACGGGACCGTGCATAAATCACGTAAACTTTCTTTCTGTAATTTTGAACCACGTAATCCCCTTTGTTAGGGTCTGTAAGTTTTGACTTCCCCCACCCCCTATCTTACGTAATTTTTGCCGCCTTTTTGGTTTCTTATGAATTAACAAACTAGTTCAACTTTCAACCAAAAAATATGAATTCTCGATATTCTTTACAATTTACAATGTAACTGTTAATAGTTTAACCAAGGAAAGATTTTCATTTTGAATAAGAATAAGTTGAACCAAAAAAAAAAACGAATTTTCAACAAAATAGTTGAATCCTCAACCAAAGCAGATTCATTTTTAACCCAAAAAGATAAAATTGTTATTAAACGAGATGAATTGTCAAGTCAGAAAAACGAATTTCCAACCAAGAAATATTTCTCAGTTAATGAAGATTTTTTTTTTAATTTTCAACTAAAAAGATGAACTTTCAACCCAGAAGAATAATTGTATACTAAAAATGCACATTTTTAACAAAATACATCAACTTTGAACCATTCAATTGAAATTTCAACCAAAAAGATTGATTTTCTATCAAAAATACGAATTTTCAACCAAATAAATACATTTTTAACCGAATAGTCGAATCTTCATCCAAGAAGATTAATTTTCTATTTAAAAAAAAAACGGGTTTCCAATAAATTACATAAATTTTCAACCACGTAGTTCAATTTTTTAATTTTTATTGCAAAAAATTAATTTTCAACAGCAAAATAAAAATTAAAACAAACAAAAAAGTTGAATTTAAAAAAAAACAATAATTTTACAACTAAATAAATAAATTTTTCAACTTTTAATAAAAAAAGATGAATTCTCGATGAACAATGTAACAGTTAATATTTTAACCAAGGAAAGATTTCCATTTTGAATACAAAAAAAGTTGAAAAAAATACGAATTTTCAACAAAATTTTTGAATCCTCAACCAAAACAGATTCATTTTTAACCCAAAAAGATGAAATTTTTATTAAACGAGATGAATTGTCAAATCAGAATTTCCAACCAAGAAAAATAACAAATATTTCTCAGTTTATAAAGATTTTTTTTTTAATTTTCAACTAAAAATATGAACTTTCAACCAAGAAGATTAATTGTATACTAAAAATGCACATTTTTAACAAAAGACATCAACTTTGAACCATACAATTGAATTTTCAACCAAGAAGATTGATTTTCTATCAAAAAAAGGTGAATTTCCAAGAAAATAAATAAATTTTTAACCGACTTGTCAAACAGTCCTTCAACTAAGAAGATTAACTTTCTACTAAAAAAAGACAAAGTTTCAATAAATTTCATAAAATTTCAACCAAATAGTTGAATTTTTAGATTAAAAAATATCAAAATTTAACCAAAAATCCAATAGTTAAATTTTGTTTACAAAAAGTTGATTTTCAATAAAAACAAGCAACAAATTTTCTACAAAACAGTTGAAGTTTTCACTAAAAAAGATAATTTTTCTACAAAAATGGAAAAGTTAAATTTTCAACAACAACAAAAAAAAACAAATTTCCAACACAATAGTTACATTTTCGACCAATGAAATGAATTTTTAACTAAAATTATGAATGTCCAACTGAAAAATTAATTTTTCACTGAGTAGTTCATCTTTCGACTAAATATTTGAATTTTTCTATCAAATCGTTAAACTCGTGTTTTTTAATGATTTACAGACGTGAAAATATCTTACGTATGAAATGATGTTGACCACGTACCACCC
>CAKNXH010002360.1:89600-108916 GCA_932178445.1 Andricus quercusramuli | reverse complement strand
CCCCCCCCGCAAAAAAAGAAAAGACCACGTAATTTATGCACGGTCTCTACTCACGTGGGGTATTCGATGTGTCTGAAACCTGTGTGCCTTGGATAAATATCAGCAATGGGAACTACTGCGGCTACTAGCCAGCGATTAGAACGGCCACAGTCAAAGTAGGGTCTTGTAAATTTCACAGGTCCAGGGTTTTCATCAGCACCTGCGCATATCAACAGGTTTATTAATTTTATCATTTTTTTTTTGTACACGGATAAGAAATTATCATTGAATGAAGGAAAAATTGGACTGAATACGGAGGATTTTATTTTCATTTTATTTTCTTGATCCAAGAAAATTGAGTGAAGATACTTAATTTTATGTAATGAAGTACATTTTAGAATTCAGAAATAAAATAACGATTAGCGTAATTACAGTTCTACGCTCGAATCGTTTGAGCTGAGGTGAAAAAAATCAGGGTGTCTTACTGATCAGCCCATTTGATATTCCTGAGTTTTTCTCGGTTTTTTCCCCCAAGACCACATTTTTTTCCTTCAGATCAATTTAAAAATGTCTTTTTTTTTATTTGGCAATTATGTATTACACGTGCCAAACTTATCCTCAATCACAGACTAAAGTGATAAATATTAATCGAAATTACCGGGGTATGATAGGACACCCGATTTTCTTATAAGTTATAATTATGGTTTTCAAACATGTTCTTTTAAGAGTAGGTATAAGAACTGATATGCCAGTTATGAAAAAAGAAAAAACAAAATAAATAAAAAAATGAAAAATATTAAATAACACAGCCTTTTTATCGATGATTGTTCAAGTTATTTTAATATTAATTATATGAGAGTTAAATCTCGTTCTCTTAAATAAGTTGAAAGCTATCGGTATTCTCAATAAAATGAGCCAGGACATTTACCTTAAGATGTCTTCGAATTTTTTCAACTTTTTCGTTTCAATGTTTCAAAATGTTTATTATATTAAATGTTATCAAAGAAAACATTGAAATTTTCCCTATTTTTACACTATCTTCTTTACAAATTTATAAAACTCCTTCATTCTGACTCATTTTATATAGAATTCTGATAGCTATTGATTTATAAAGACAACAAATTTTAACTCATACAATTAACGTAAAAAGAACTTAAGAACGTTACTGTATAGATAGTATACTTATATGCGAACATATAATCAAAGATTCAAATTAACTTTGATGGTATCACAGGTGAAACAATCAGACTTTCCTATCTCTGATTCTCAACTAAACAATAAAAAAGATAACCCTGACAAATGTATGGGTTGACATGCAAACAATTTTAGGCAAAAATTTGAAATCGGTTAATCTGTCCTTGTTTTTATTTGAAGATTCCAAAGAAATTCCTATTGGTTAAAAAATTATAGCGAATTGTGTTTTGTTTAAATTAAAAATTCAACTTTGTTTTACCTACTTCAGAATTTTTCGAAAATGTGCAAAAAAATGTTTTGAATTGAGTTAAATGCACACTTTTTGGAAAAACTTGAAATATGTTGAACCTGAAATTTTTTCAGCTTGCACCAAAGAAACATGTTATTATTTTTTGCATTGTGGCGTTTAAAACGTTACAAAATCGCAAAAATATCCTAAGTACCAAAATTTCTAAATGACGAAAAAATACTTTTTCTAAAAAAGCCAAAGACGTTTCTTTGATTCAAGCTGAAGAAATTTTAGGCTCGACGGTTCGACATATCAAAAAATCGTCATAATTTTTGAACCAATAGGAAAATTGTTTTGAAGTAAAAAAATGGAGTTTTCAAATCAAAAAAGAGGACAGAAGATATTAACCGAACCGGCTAATATCCTATTGTATCAACCCCAATTTAACTTTATAAATTATAACAATCTAAAAATAATTACGTCATAAATCCACTGATTTACTACTGCATAATTATACATATAGTGTCATCATTTACCTGTAAAGTAAAAATAAAAAAAACGAGGTGTGTCCACAATTAACAATTTCAAATTGAGATACTGAGTTCAAAACCAATCTTTAAATTAAATGATTCGAAATTAAGCAATTCTAAATTTAAGCTTAAGATAAAATAAACAATGCAAACATTCGACAATTGCAGCGTTCAAAACTCAGGAATATTAAATTTGTTCTTTTAAAATAGCCAGTTTGAAGATGAAAGTATTAGCATTTTCAAATTCATATCTTAAAAGATCTAAAATCTAAGTTGAAATTTATTAAATTTGATGCATTCGAAACCAAAAGAGGTTCCAGATTAACAATATCAATCACTTAAAATTGGAAAATTTTAAAAGTTAAACACTGTGCAATTTGAAATACAAAGAATTTAATAATAAATTCATATCTTCAAAATAGAGCGATTTTAAATTGACGAGGTGTTTGAAATTGAATGAAAAATTACAAGCTAATGGCTTCAAAAATTTGAAGTTGCAATTTAAAATTAGTTCGATTTTAACAATTTTTTAAAACTTTGAGTTCAATTGTTAACCTTTTCAATTATGAAATCATTCAGTTTAAAATACGTACTTCTAAAACCTTTTACTTTACAATTTTTACATTTTAGGTCTCCATTTTCAAGCGTACATTTCAAATTTAAAGAATGTTAAAATGCAGTTTTGCAGAAATAATTAATAAAAATTCAAAGCACTTGACATTGAAAATTTTGGATAAAAAACATTTTCAGTTGATCAACTGTAAATATAAAGTAATTCATGATTTCAAAAATTGAACTGTAGTTCGAGTATTAAAAAGTAAAAAGTGATTGATTCTACAAGACGCTCTTATTCAATTACAAATCCTATTAAATATTGTTTCAGTCTCAAATATTCCATTGTTGACGTATTCACTTTAAAAGTTTTCACCTAAAAAAAAAAACAATTTTGTAATATTTAACAACATTTGACTCTGCATTTAAAATAAGCAATTGTAAATCAAATATAAAATACTAAACAATTTTTTTAACTGATTTGAAATATAAAACCTTGAACTGTTAAAATTTTAGACTTCTAAGTCTAAACTTTGAACGTTACAATTTTGAAGGTTCCATTTAAAAAAAAATGTTGTAAGGGATTAGCGACTACTGAATTCAGCTCTAGACCTGTTTCTGAATTCCTGTTCATTCTCTTGAATCCTTTAAAACTTTAATTCTTCAAATCTTGGGAAATCTGTAAATTTTCTTAAGTTTTTTTTTAAATCTTTGAATTTTCATAAATTCTTTTAATTCTTTGAAGTTTCATGAATTGTTTTGTATTCATTTGAAATTACCTTAAATTGAGATAAGTTTATCACTATATCTTGAATAAATTCGGTAGTACTTGAGTGCAATACTTGGCTTACTCAAATTTTTCTGATTGCACTTCATTTCTACTGAATTCAACTGTACATACTTAAGCTACTCATTTGATCAAAATAATCAAGTATATCTTCTAATACTTGGAAGGTAACTTTATTTTCATAGCCCTCGGAATAAAATAAAATAAAATAACAGTAGGAAATTCTAATGAAATTTATTTTCCTCTGAATTTTTCTTTCCGTCCATTCTCTAAAATTTCAGTTCTTATCAATTGACGTACTTTCATGTTGTTATTCTTTACGCTTTTGATTTAAGAATGAGGAATTTATGGACATCTTTTTAAAAATTTAAATTAACAACCCTGCTCAGTGATTATCTCATAGGATTATGCTTCTGCTTAGATGAAAAAGTTTCCATAGCGTAAACAAAAATAGGCTTTTGAATTTCTGAACTCTCTAAAAATATATAAAATAATACAAGTTGATCCTAATTACCTCGAGGTCCATGGAACGTGAACGTCTCATTAGTATTATTCGCATATCTAATTTCCACCTGATAAGTAGTTTTAGTGTCATGCCGCTTCTCCACAAGATTCTTGTCCGGCAGCCATTTCTTGTACCTGAAAGGAAATGACTCGTATAACTTTCTGAAAAATGATGACACTGAACTTCGCAACGTTTATAAACGAAAAAAAAATTAATTACTCAAATCAATTTTTGTTGTTCGGTTATCGTAAAAAATAATGTGATACATTATTTTAGATGGTAATAACTCATTATAACGTCATATTTAATATTTTATTGAAATAATCTATACTTAATATTCTGAAAACATTCTAACTTTCCACTAAACTCTCGGTTCTCGGATTTTCTTGCAGAAATTGACATTCTTAAACAAAAATCGTGAGATTTAAAAAATTCAAAATTACTTAACAAATGGAGACCTAAAATGGATGAATGGTAACATGAAATTTACGATATTTCAAATAATTGAATAGATTTTTATTTTTAAAATTTGTAAAACTCCAGGCCAAAGAGTAAATTTAATTTCATTTAGCGGTTTTTCCTGGCCATTTCCCAGTCTAGCGGCTACCGTGTTTTAAAATAATTAGTTTTTGGGATGAAAAATTCAGAATTCAAAAAGGTCGAAAAAATGAATTTTTCCAATAAATTCTTCTCATGTTTTTGTGAACATCAAAGTATTTGTTTGTTCTGACAAATTTTAATTTGGTTTAATTAAGTTTTTTTCAAAGTTTACGTTTTATTCATGTTAGTATGTATTTATTTTAGTAATTATTATACTATTTTTAATCAACGAATTTATGGTGGAAGTTTTTCCAATTATTTTTTTTTTATTTTGTTTTACTTTTTGTATGTTTCGGTTTGAGCAATCACAGGATGCCTCTCCTACCCGGAAAATTCTGACAATGTCAGGAATTTTTTCAAGAGCGTGTCTATTTTTTTAAATTGCAATATAAAATTTAATAACAATGATTCTTCATATGTAAAAGTAGCTTTATACTTTATTTAACTATTTGGTTGAAAATTCGTTTTTTTTTGTTTCTAATTAATTTTTTAAATTGAAAATTTAACTATTCCAGTAGAATATTCCATCATTTTAGATAAAAATTCATTATTACTACAAATTTAACTATTTAATTTGTAACCTCTATTGGTATTAATCTTTTTTGGTAAAAATTAATTTTCTTAACTGAAAATTCAATTATTCTAGTTAAAGATTCATCATTTTAGTTGAAAATTCATCTTTTTGGCTTAAAATTCAACTAACCTATTTGAAGATTCATTATTTTAGTTCAAAAATCTTCACTTTGGTTGAAAATTCGCTTTTGTTTTCGTTTAAAACTCACCTACTTCAGTTATTGGTTGATCATTTTTTATTTTTATTGTTTTTTTTTATATAAAATTAATCTTTTTGTTTGAAAATTCAACTATTTGTTTAAAAAATCATATATTTTGTTGAAAATGCAATATTTTTACTTGGAAAGTTAAGAACTTGGCACGGTTCAAATTGTATTTAGTGCAATGCTAATATATTTAAGAATATCTTGTAATATATTTTGTCAAATCTTTCTAAATTATCAATGTTAATTGACTTCCTAGAATCTGAAAAAAAATTATTTAGTATAAACTCGCGAAACTGTATAAATATTCTGAGTTGATTGTTTTTAAAAATGTGAAATAGCTGAATGGCTCCATACTATGAAAATTTTTCCTGGAAAAAATCTGGAATTGTCGGGTATGTCATTTTTCCCAGGATTTGAGTAGACACCCTGATTCATTAATTTGAAAAGGGAATACATACTTCATATCAAACATTTTTTTCAGAAAATCAAGAATCAATCATCTAATTTTGATAATGAAACAAATTATATTTTTTTGCTCAAAGTAGGGTAAAATATATAACATTTCTGCCTCTAATATATGATACTAGGTTCAAATATTTGTGTCCACTCTTTCGGAAATATCATTGCGATAAATGTGTAAATAATAAAATTGTATTTGGCTCATATTCCATCGATATATAATCGAGGTTTTGACAAAACTGTGCTGATTTTCCTGTAGATTCTGTCAATATCTGAACTTAGAACAAAGAAGTAATAATTTTAAATTGAAAATCGTTTATAAATCTTGTTTAAGCATAAGAAATTTTTGAATGTATTAAACTTATTTCTTCTGAGTTCAGGCGTGGAAAAAGCTCAAGGAAAAATCAGCCAAATTTTTATATTTAGATGCCTTCAAAAAAGTAAAATAATCCTGCGAGTGCTTTTTTCAAAATTTCGAATTTTGATTATACCAAAAGAAGTTTTTAATACAAACTTTTTTTTACGTGGGGATTGTTAAAAATGAAATATAGAGTAAAACAGTTTTACCAAATTTGTTGTAAAATTATAACTGTTCAATCTACATAGGGTTGTATATTTCTTCAGTGCAAAAGGTTATTGAAAGATAATATTAATGGACTTTTTTTTGCAGAATTTTCTCTTCGGATGATGTTTGGATATTTTTGAATGTAATTGAAAAAAATCGTGGGAGCGCTTTTTTTGAAAGTGCCATTTTTATTCATATTTTTTTTGTTTCCTGGATTTTAAAAATAAAAATAAAAGCTCAAAATTTTGAAAAAAATGTGTGTAATTGGGTTTTTTATAGGTATATTTTGCCGGATTTTAATTTTCTCTTCCGGTATATTTTATCGTGTACCAAACTGAATTTCAAAGAATTTATTATGAATTTCAAACGATTTATTATTAATTCCAAACAATTCTTGATTAATTGCAACGTGTTAAAAAATTGATGTTTTGCAAAAATATGTAGGACAATAGGAAATTAAAGGGAGATCTTGATGACATGTGTCATCTGTATATATTCTCTTCCGGCAGATTTTGCCGAGATTTAATTTTCTCTTCCGGCATATTTTTAATAACGTTATAATTTTCCGTACATTGCCATAAATTTCCATAAATTTCGTAAATTTCCGCGAATTGCATAAACTTCCACAAACTTCATAAATTTCTACAAATTTCATAAATTGCATAGATTTCAACAAGATTCATAAATTTTTAGATTTCATAATTTTTCCCGCCCGCACGTGACGTTGGAAAGGGGTAGGGGTTTAAAGTTTAAAACAAGATTATTTCTGTAAACGGTCACAGGGTGTCTTGTCGGGCGAGAAAATTAAGATTCGGCAAAATATGCCGGAAGAGAAAGTTAAAATCCGACAAAATATGCTGGATCCGTATACACTACGTTTTTTAAATGTATTTTGATGGCAAAATAAAACAATACCCAATAAATATCATCTAACTTCAAGGATCTTTCGCTAAAAGTTGGTTCAAACTCATCGTGAGGTCCTCTTGGTAAAATATAATACCGATCCTTATGAAAAAATATTAATTTTGTAAACTTTTCTATTTTTTTTTAGTACTTTTTCAAACTATTAATAAGGTGGGAAATTTAAAATACATATATCACAAGAAAAAAAATCGGAAATCCGTACATTTGAAAACGAAATTTCGCTAGACACACTGTTAAATACAAAAATCTTCTAATAATATTTATATAAAAAATTACCATTCGTTTATTCTATAAAAGTCAGTCGTGTAATCAGCACTTTTCCTGTCAGCGGGAAAGGCCCCAAGATCCTGAACTTTGAAGGTGTTTCTCGTGGATATTCTTTCCAAATGAATAGGGTCGTTAAAATCATCTTCTCTGTAAGTCCGGGGTGCAAATCTCGGCATTGTTTTGTTGAAAAATCCTCGATAAGAAGGCGTGTATGATGCATTTGGAGAAAAGTAAATTGCTGAAGCGTTAATGTGTGGATTTGCAGAAACGTCTGCGACAGTTGACAGATAATAATACATCATGCCAGGATCATAAGTGTCATTTATTGCAGGACGAATGAATCTCGATTGAAGAACGTAACTCCAAAAGAAAGCCCTGTTCAGGGCTTGATTATGCAAATAGAGGAGTGCTGTTCTATTTGGAAATACGGGATTCACGTTTAAATCTTTGATATCCGGCAAATGAGAAACGGAATCTTCGGACAGGTACAAATCACCCAGGTGCTGAATCGGACAATTGTCTGTGTTGACTTTGTCCATTTTAATTCGAATTTCATCGAATGCATCTCTTGCTTGCCACTCATACTGACCGACAACGCCCAACAAAACACAAGTGGTGACGATCAACGCTCCCAAATGAAGGGAAAGAGACATCTTCATTTTGACGCCTTGCTTCAACAAACTTACTTCCTAAAATCCAATCACCAGTGCGACATCATTTAGAGAATCGTCAACTCTTTCCCGGGCTTTCGGTTTTTCAACAACCGAATTGCACTTTGTTTTTCTTTTCACTTTTCTTGACACGAGGTTCAACTTCGATACCG
Organism: Andricus quercusramuli; assembly: GCA_932178445.1. NCBI lineage: Eukaryota > Metazoa > Arthropoda > Insecta > Hymenoptera > Cynipidae > Andricus > Andricus quercusramuli. The sequence goes on along the minus strand of CAKNXH010002360.1, from coordinate 100,723 downwards.
CAGTCGAGTTCGACACGCAGGCACCACAGGCACGCCCAAACCAAGGAAACAGAAACATGAGTCTGTGTGGGTCACGGTTGTGGTGGGTGGAGGTAGATGGGAACAAGTACCTGCAACAGGTTTCTGTATTGAGAAGTTTTCTCGCTGGCCGCCAGACAGCACTGAAATCAAATTTTATAGCAATTTACAGTACAGGTGTCTAGAGTTCTCAAATGCTCAAGAATTTATGTTCAGCAAATGCTCTCGAGAATATGCTCAGCATTTAAGTTCGAACAGAGCATTTATAGACCATTAAAGAGAATTTAAAGCATTTATTGTTTAAACAAATATATATCACACTTAATACATATATTTTTACAAAAACATTCTAGAGTGGAATAAACATATTATACCTGACAGAGTTAGGGAATTTTCAATAAATTTAAGTTGAAATTCATTTTATTATTATGGTTGAAAATTGCAAACATTTGGTGGAAAATTAATCTGTTTTGGTTGAGGATTTAAACTACTTTGTTGAAAAGTCATCCTTTTTTTATTCAATTCAACTATTTTTGGTATAAAATTAAAATCCTTTTTGTGATTGAAATATAATATATCACGCTTTTCGTTTAGAATTCATCCTTTTTGGTAGAAAATTCAATTAATTTGTTAAAAATTCATTTATTTGGTTGATATTTTATCATTTTAGATGAAACCTTCTTTTCTTCAAAATTGAATTCTTTTGTTGACAATAATGTTTTCTAGATGAGAATTAATTGTTTCAACTAAAAATTTAACTCGTACATGTTTGGTTCAAAATTTATCTTCTTAAGTTGAAAATTCAAATATCTGATTTAAAATTCCTGTATTTTATTGAAAACTGGAATTTTGTGGGAGAATATTTCATCTTCTTCGTGACTAATTCATCCTTTTGGTTGGAAATTTCTTTAAAAACTCAAATATTTGGTTGAAAATTCATGTACATTGTTAAAAATTCATCTTATTGGTTGAAAATTTGAAAATCGATCTTTTTGGTTGAAAATGAGATTTTTCCTATTTAGAATATTTTTTTTTTAATTTGGAAATATAACTTCCATTTTTTGTCGAAAATTTATCTTTTCGGATAGAAATTTAATCTTCTTGGTAGAAAATTATACTATTTCGTTGAAAATTTACTCTAACTTTATTGAAAATGTATTTTTCTACTGAAAATTTAACTATTCTATTTTTAGTTGAAAATTTATCTTTTTTTTTCGGTGAAAATTTAACTATTTGTGGAAAATCTGTCTTTTTTTGTAAAAGAGTACTCTCATTAGTTGAAATTTCATCTTTTTGGTTGCAAATTAATTTCTTTGGTTGAAAATTCGTTTGTTTTTTGTTTGGAAACTTATTTTACTGACAGAAAATTATCCTACTTTATGTTTGGTAGAGAATTTATCTTTTTAGTTTGAAATGCATGTATTTAGATGAAAATTAAAATTTTTTAGTTGAAGATTCATCATTTTAGTTGAAAATTCAGTTTAACTATTACATTTTTTGTGGAAAATTTACTTTTTTTGACAGAAATGTAATCTTTTCCGTTAAAAAATTATCTGTTTAGTAGAAAATTGAACTATTCTTTTTTTTTGTTAAGAATTAATTTCTTTCATTGAAAAAAAAGTGAAGTTGAAAATTTGTTTTTTGTTATTGATAGAAAATTCATCTTTTGGATTGAAAAATCCACTATTTGATCAAAATTTCATATTTCTTGTTGAAAATTCATCATAGTGAATAAAAATTAATTTCTTTGGTTGGAAATTCGTTTCTTTTTAGTTGCAAATTAATTTTTTAACGGAAGATATAACTATTCCATTTTCGCATGAAAATTTATATTTTTAGTTGAAAATTAACTAACTTTGCTGAAAACTCGTTTTTTTAAATTTAATTTTATAACGGAAAATTGCAATATTATATTTTTTGTTTGTAAATTTAGATTTTTTAGTTTAAAATTTAATTGCTTTGTTAAAAAAAAATTTTTTTGTTATGAAACAAAAATATTTTTTGAACATTCTTTTTTTTGAGTTGAACATTTATTTTTCTGGCAGTATAACTATTCTAATCTTGGTTGAAAATGGATTCTTTTTAGATGAAAATTCATAAACTTTGTTGAAAATGAGTCTTTTTTGGTAGAAAATTAATCTTTTGGATTGAAAATTCAACAAACTATTTGGATAAACATTCATATTTTTGGTTGAAGATTCTTCATTTATGAAACCTAGAAGGATTTAGAAATTGGGATATTGTAGCAACGCTGAATAATCTTATCGTTTAAATTTAGCATCCTTTCCAATTTGAAGTGATACATTTTTCCACGAAATTTAAATAATGTAATTATTAATAAAAAAAGTAGAAAATACGATTTTTTAAATCCTTATTCAAAATGCTCATAAATGCTCATTAAATTCTCAAAGCACATAAAGATCGAGCATATTCTCGAGCATATTCTCATGCTCGTGAGAATGTCTCCGAGCACTTTAAACTCTTTAGAACACTACAGGTGTCAGACTCGATAACCACGATCACATCATAAAAATTGTCAAGTTCAATAGTGAACTTCAATATTTATTTAAAATGTTGCTCTTTAGTCTATGAATTATCAAAAATCCCATTTATTTATCGCAGGCTTCACAGTCTTTCCCCCTCTTCTCACTTTTTCACTTCAATGTGAATTGAATTAATAGAACCCTATAAGTAAATTCAACTATTTTTAGTTCATTATTTTCGGTTGAAAAGTCTATTGTTATATTATTAGTTGAGAATTCATATTTTTTTATTTAAAAATTTGATTATTTGGTTCAAAATTAAATTACTTTGCTGAAAATTCATCAATTTTGTTACAAAATCATAATTCGCTTGGTTTAAAATTCAAATGTTTTGGTGAAACTTTGTCTTTTTTGTTGTTGTTGAAGATTCATAATTTTAGTTGAAAATTCGTTCTTTTCTTTTGTTAAAATTTAACGTTTTATAGAAAATTTGTCTTTTTGGCTTAAAAATCTATTTGGTACAAATAATTAAACTGTTTTTTAGAAAATTAATTTTTTAAATGAAAATTGATCTATTCCCCATGGCGAAAGTATCGGATAGGAATTCCTTCCGAACCAATCCGAAATCATCCGAATCATTCCAATCCGAATGAATCCGAACCAAATTTTCAATCCGAATGAATCTGAACTCGGATTGACCAAAAACGATTTTCAATCCGAATGAATCCGAACTCGGATTGACCAAAAACGATTTTCAATCCGAATGAATCTGAATGAATCCGAGTTCGGATTGAATCGGATTCATTCGGATTGAAAATCGTCTGTGGTCAATCCGAGTTCGGATTCATTCGGATTGATAATTTGGTTCGGATTCATTCGGATTGGAAGTTCGGATTGAGTCGGATTAATTTTTGACCGATTTGGATCGAACGAAATTTAAAAAAAATTTCGGATTGATTCGGATGATTTCGGATTGGTTCGGAAGGAATTCCTAATTGATACTTTCGCCAGGGCCATTTTTGGTTTCAAATTGATCTTTGTTAGTTTAAAAATTCTAATATTCAGTTGAAAATGTTAAAAAATTAAAAATATGTAAACTAAAAATTAATCAAATAATATTTGGACTAATATCGCATCCATTGTTCAAACTAGTTAATTGAAAATTGATGTAATATGTTGGAAATTCGTATATTTTTTTGGTAGAAAATTAACCTTCTTGGTTGAAAATTCAAATTTCTTAATAAAAAGTGTATGTAAATTGTTGAAAATTCATCCTTTTTTGTCAAAAATTCCACTATTTCGTTAAAAATTGACATATTTTGTTGAAAATTGATCTTCATGGTTGAAAATTTAACCATTTGGTTGGAAATATATTTATTTTGTTGACAAATTCGTCTTTTTTAATAGAAAATAAAATTTTTTGATTAAACATGCCACTGTACGTTTAAAAATCAATCTGTTTCAGTTGAGGATTGGAGTATTTTGTTGAAAATTCGTCTTATTTAGTTATATTTGACATTTTCCAAAATTAAAATTTTTCTTTTATTTAAACATCAATTCTTACATTTACGGGGGAAATGAGTATTTTCAGGCTGAAAATTCAACTATTTTGTTAAAAAGTAATATTTTATATTTGAAAATTCATTTTTCTTTTTTGTTGGAAGTTAATTCTTTTTATTTGAGAAGCCTACTTCCATATTTTTGATACCGAATTAATATCTTTTGGATACAAATTCCACTATTTAGTTGAAAATGTAATTATTTTCTTGAAAATTCGGAACTATTTTGTTGAAAAGTCATCTTTTGTGTTTGAAAATTCATCTTTTTTTGGTTGGAAATATAATTATTTTGTTGAAAATTCAGCTATTTTGTTGAAAGTTATCTTTTTGGCAGAAAATTCAACTAGTTTGTTGACCATTAGTCTTTTGGAATAGAAAAGTGGTCCTTTTGGATTGAAAATCCATCTTTTGATAGAAAAGTCTTCTGTTTTTCGTTGAAAGTCAATTCTTTTTAATTGAAAAGTCTACTATTATCACAGAAAAAACGGAATGTAATCTTTACATTGATTTCAGAATAATCTTTACCTGCTACAAAAATTAACTTCACATGTTAAGATTCACCCAATACATGGGAAATCGTTACCATGTTAACTCTATCAAATCTAGTTTTGCGAAAAAATTCTTCTTTATTACACTTGAAAATTACCCGCAACAAAAATTCACTTCTGTTTGTTCTGTAATATTTTTGGTCTAGAATTAATTTCTTTTGATTAAAAATTATACTGTTTAGTTGAAAATTTAATTATTTTGTTCAAAATTCAACTATTTTCTTGAAAATTCATGTTTTTTGGTAGAAAATTCGATTGTTTTGTTGAAGCTTTTGGATTGAAAATTTATCTTTTGGTGGGAAAGTTATATTGTTTGGTTAAAAATTCATCTACCTAGGTTGAAAATTCAACCGCCTTTTATCGAGCGCGAAGCGCGTGAACTGCGGGAACCAACAGTCGCGCGCCTTCTGTGGCCCTCTTCAGTTAATTATTTTGAAAAATTGTTTACACATAATATGTACAAAAAACTATTTTAAATCTTTTATTAAGACTGTTTAATTATAATTACATGTGTTTATAACATAGTGAATGTAAAATTCCCTTAATATTAAAATAAAACATTTTTATAATGATTTTTTAGAATAATTCTTCAAAGTATAATGAATAATTAATCGCTTATACTAAAAAATTAAAAACTATATCTAAATATTTTAGTCGAAATATTCAAAAATCTACATTTTGTAAATGATTTTGAAAATGTTCAAATTTATTTTTACAGTAAAATACAATAAATTAGAATGAACCAAAAACATTTGAAAATTACACTTTTTCCCATTGTTTTTTATATTTTTTTCTACTCATAGGATTCAAACAGTTTTACCAAATTTTTCAAGCACCTATTATCACAGATTTTTTGCAAAAAAAAAATTAGTTTACGAAAACGGAATATCTATATCATAAAGCGTGAAGCAGTCTGAAATAAAAATACAATTTTTTATCTCATTTATGTTTTGTCAATGAGTAAAGTAATTCTGTTGGTTTCGATAGACACTTAGGCAGCTAACATTATTTTTTCTGTGCAATCGTCGTTTCCTACAAACATTCATAAATGTATAAATATAAGACAAAGTTAGTTACTCAAATTTCCAGATTCATTTATTTAACATAAATAAACATTTCTGAAAAAGTCGTTCTCGACAGACTTCTTGAGAACTTATTAATCTTTAATTTTAAACCAATCTCTCAAATCTGATGAAAAAGACGACCTGCTGTGAGACGGATATACATGGGGAAAACTGGATTATAATATGCTCCTCTTGAAAGTGGTTCTGCGTTTCAACCCTATCTTTTTTCATTCAAATGAGTGCATCATTAGACAAACCTATTAATAGAAGTCACAGCCGATTTCTGATTACTACTAATTATTAAAATTTTTGGAAAGTGAATTAGCTATTCATTTTCTTTTGTTGGGATATTATTCGTATAGTAAAATCATTTTTAGGGATCTTTGGACAGAAAAAGTGGCCCTATTTTGAGAAAAATATTCGGCCTTTTTGAGGCACAGCAAAATCTAGCCAAAAAGGTTTTAAAGTGAGACTTTACAAAAAAGTATCAAATGTACTTGAATTTTTTATATTATATTTTTTGAATAGGGTAGTCACACAATTTTGTTTCGATACACTGAGAAACCCTTGTTTGTATTTCTTGTTAAAAATCGCACTAGATTTCACTATCTGAACTTTGCAATGAGAGGCAAAAAGCAAATTTTAATAATATTTACTAACCTGAATAGTAACTCGTAGCTACTTAAAGAATTATAAAATATATTGGAATAAAAGTTAAAACAATTGCATTTATTGTAAAAGACATTTGAAGTATTTATTAACCTCTGTAGTAAAACTGCAAGTCTGCACTATTTACTAATTTTGGTAGGAGAAAATAGTAAATTTGTTGGATTAATATCTGTAGAAGATAACAGTATTTACAAAGTGCTGTAGTAAAATGATGCGCAGGGACCGTGCGCACCGAATTACTAACTGGTTAGCAAAATCTGCTACAGTGGGAATAGTAAAAAAAATAAATACGTGTTGCTAACTTTCACACAAGCCTACCAACACACATGTTCTACATTTAACGCATAATTCACATTTATTTAAATTAAGAATTGACAACATTAGAAATTACATATATGTATATATTCTTAAAAGATAGTATTTTATATTATAAAGCTGAAACAGAAAAATCGGGTTAGAAGAAAACGAAGGCTGGCGGGAATCGAACACGCGTCTCCGGGACAGCAGTCGGGCGATGATCCATCTACCTATAAGACATTGTGGGACTCAGAATGAAAATTTCTATATGACCTAAATGATAGAAAGTTTATTGGTTCTAATTCATTTAATCCTTAATTGATTAATATTCATGATATTTTTATAATTTTAAACAAAAAAAATTTTAATGTAATTAAAATAAGTAACTATATTTTTTTAAATTATGTTTTTTTGCGGATTTTGCATTGAAACATAAATTAGATGTCATTTTCGCAACCTAAAAATATGATCGGCGATCGACAAACGTCAGATGCACTCGGCCGCGCTCGGTCCAAGGCTCGATACTTTCTGCTAAATCAGTTAGTAATATTTAGGACCAAATTTAATAATTGGTATTAACATTTGTTACAAAAAGTAGGAAATGTCCATAATTCACATCGTGTTCCTACAGACAATAGTTATTTCTTCTACATATTTAGTATATTATGTTATTTAAAATACTTATTACTTTTATTTTTTTTTGTACAATTTATTAATTTCTCTACTAATTTTTCCTACATCGGATTTTACTACAGAGAATAGTAAGGATTGCTATTACCAAATAGGAAATCTTCTTATAAAAATAGTATAACTTATTATTTATGTATTAAAATGTCAAAATTTAAGCAATTTGCCCCCATTTGCTATCCGTTTTAGTAATTTTTCTAACCTAAAGTTTCTCAGTGTAGAATTGCGGTATTTGATCTACAAGCCTGAAACCAAAATGGGATTTATTCTTACATTGGGAGACAGCCAATTGCGAGGTGGATTATTTATTACTAGTACTACTAGTGTGGGCTCACCACACCCACGACGGGCCAACAGCACGCAGAATTCCCTAACGGTCACCCATCCAAGTACTAACCGCGCCCAACACTGCTTAACTTCAGTGATCTTACGAGAACTGTTGTTTTCAGCGTGGTATCGCCGTTTTAATATAATAATTTCCGCTTTTTTGACGTTTTGAAGAAAATCGACTTTTAAATATTCGCTACAGGCCATATACAGTTAGGCAAAAAACACTTCTGCATGGATTTTGGGAAAAATTCTACAACACATTCGACACAGTATATAAAAGAAAAATATTTATTTATCATAAAATACTTATGCCTTAGTATTAAATGAGGATTTTGCCATTATTAAAAGCTTTTGAAACCCTTTAAACCTTTCAACATTTACTAAAGTGCCTTGAAATAATTAATTGACAAACTTTTAAAGCCTTTGAAATCAATCCTATATAATTTTGTTAAGTTATTGAAAGCCTTTAAGTTATTGTACAATCCCTAGAAATCCTCTGAAATTCCTCAAAATCTTTTGAAACCCAGTAAGACCCCTGGAAACCTTTAGAAACAACTTAAAATCTTGTGAAAGCCCGGGAAATATTTTGAAATCTATATTGAAAACTTCAAAATAATTATTAAAATCTCTTTAAATCGCTTGAAGTCCTCTAAAATTAGTTGAAATCCATAAGAATCCTGTGGAATTACTTGAAATCCTTTCCCAGGCCATGAAATCTCAAAAGATTCTTGGAAATTTCATGGAATAATTTTTGAAGTACTTCGAACATCCCTAAAATCTTCAAAAAGACTTTACGATTCCTAAAATATCGTTGAAACCCATGATCCCTTTAAAATTGTTGTGGTATGCCCTGAAATATTTTTAAACCTATGGAATTAAAACGTTTTGAATCTTTTAAAATCTCTCGAAATCCCTTGCAATCTTCTCAAATCAATTAAAATTCGTAGACTTATATTATTTGAAAATCTTTGTGATGATCTAAAATTCTCCACAATTTCTTGAAAATATTTTTAATCTTTTTGAATTGCTTGAAATCCCATAATATTATTTGTCATCTCTTTAATCGGTCTAAAACCCTTGCAAAACCTTTGAAATTTCTTGAAATCTCTTGAAATATTTAGGAAATTAATCATTTTTGTTTAGTTGTAAACGAATTGGAAGTTAGCAGCAGATTTCATTTTTATATTTAAAATGTAATAAATGAAGCAATTTCAACTTATTCAAAAGCCAATCAGAGTTTTCAGGTTATACGAATATAATTTTTCTATTGATATATAATAAGATTCTTGGGAAAATTCAAAAAGATGTTTGAAGATTTCAAATATATCGAAAAAGTATCTAGAAAATGTATAAGACATTTGTTTTTTATTTCACAGGATATTACCAAGTTTTAGAAAAAAATGGAGTTTGGAAGACGTTCAGGACTTTTGAAGCTTGGAATAAATTAAAAGATGTTTTCTAAATTACTTCTAAAAATTTAAATATCTGTTAAAATTACTCGTTTCATTCCAAAAAATGTCTTGAAATCTTCCGGATTCCTTTTTGATATATTTGGAAATCTTTCCTAATGTTTTAAAATCTTTTTAAATATTCTCTTAACTTAAAAAAAAGAGTCACTTTAAATATTTCCAGGAATCTTAGGAAAAGCTTTTTATTATCTTGAAACTTTTCAAAATTATGAAAAACTTAAAAATTGTATAAATAAATTATTTTAAATTTCACCATAAATCTTAAGAAAATTGACGTATTCTCTTGAAACCTAAAATTCTTTAAATTTGGAAGTTTTTCTTTCAAATATTCAGAAATCTACATTTGAAAAAATGTCTTGACATCATTTTAAGTTAAAAATGATTTTTGTATCTTTTCAAAACTTCGGAAATCTTTTTTAATACTTTAATATCTTTTCAAATATTCTTTTGAAATTAATTTTTCAAGAAAAAGAATTACTTTTGTTATATACCTTTTCAAATTTTTAACTATTTTCCAAATTTTTTAAAAACTTCTGAATATCTGTTAAAATTATTCGCATTTTTTCTAAATTTTTTAACTTTGCAAATTTGAACAATTCTGCTAAAAAAATCTTCAATTTTCTTTTCCGAAATTTCAGGAAATCATTTGAAATTTCTTAAAATCTTTTTATATATTTTCTTACAATTAATTTATCACAATAAAAAATCAATTCAAAATTTCCCTAGAATCTTAAAAAACAATTCCAAATTTTGTTTCGAAATCTTGAAAATCTACATTTAGTTTAAGATATCTTGAAATTTTTTTAAATTTTAAATCATTTTGAACTTTTTTAAAATTTCTAAAACTTCGAAATATCTTTTAAAAAATTCAAACTTTTTCTAATATTTTTTGGTCCTGAAAAAATTAAAAAATTGTTTTCAAATCTTCCAGATTCTTTTTCGACATATTTTGAAATCTTCAAAGCTTAACATTAATCTTCCCAGAAATTTTATTTTTGGTTATTTTTTTGTTGCCGGTACCGACAACGTACACTCTTCGTAAAATAAGATATTTTAAATTTTCGTCCATAATTTTATTTTTCTCATCTGTCTTTGAGTGTATGCAAAAGTTTACAAATTTTAGGGTGGTAGAAAACTGTTAAGAATAGATTTATTTTCCAATATAATTAAAACACATTGACAATTAAAATGTTCTTTTTTATTAATAATGTTTAAAAACATTTATAAATAAATTAAATCATCAAATAAAATTACTTTGAAATGTTGATTCATTCAATTGATGGTGCAGAAAATTCTTAATCTTTGTTAATAGATAAATACATATAGCCTCATTAAGTATAGTCAAAGGTTAATGAATAGAATCCTTTTCTCATTTGTAAAATATTTGGTCAAAAATTCAGAACCGAATTTTCGCCTTTGTTATTAAAGAATTATTTACAATTTAAATTTTCTCTTTGAGAAATGAATTTTCAGAATTAAAATTCCTCACTGAAAAATGGTGGTTACAATATTCCCGAGAATTTAAAAGAAGAACCTTTTTCAATAAGAAATTTGTAAATATAAATGAACATAAACTTAATAAAAAATTTGAATTAAAAACAAAAAAAAATAGAAAAATCGAATGTTTACGCCACCTGGTGGTCAATAGACAATATGAATAAGCACAAATGCATGCAAGAGAGGCCGATCTACCCGCTTTCTTTTATACCGTGGTGACCGTGGTGCATCAGTTACCGCGCTTATGACGTCAAAGGACGCCTCATTCAAACTTGTTTCAGGCTGCGTTCCCACGTGCACACTGCACACTAATCTTTTTGTCTATCGAAGCAGATATAATTGAACATTTCATCAATTCGTTATGAAAATTTGGTTATATTTCGAATTTTAGGGGTAAACTAAAAAAATAATTTTATCAATTTTTTTGAACCTCATGCTTTTTTTTGTAAACGGTAAACATATGTCAATGAACGAGATTATTATTTATTGGTGTGAATAACAA